>SNQJ01S0010499.1:79296-98268 GCA_010110895.2 Picea sitchensis
ATTGTAAATATTTCCTGTGTAAGAATGTCTGTGCAGAAATTGATGATGAGGAGTAGATATTGGCTCATAGAATTGTGAAATTATAAATGACTCCCGCATAAGAATGTTCGCGTAGAGCTTGATATGAATGAATTGATATATATATATATATATATGTTTAGCACCGGGGAAAAAGTGCTCGACTTACGTTGATAAATGAATCTAACCATGTCCAGCCGTTCTCGGGAAGTTGTCTGCCTTTACCGCTTCCGGGAATGCCCTGGTAGGGATCTCTCCACAGAGATTTCCTCCTTGGAAAGGTTCGCTAAGAACCCAGAACAAGGGTTCGAACACATAGGCCTTATTAATCCTGCATGAGGAGGAACGATTCTATTAATGTTCCAAGATAGTAGTGTTGTGGGGAGTGATAAGTCGACGGATGAGATCTCGTCGGGTGAACCATAGTCATTCACGACCATTAGATTGAAAAAAGTAACGCAGGCGTTACATGCCTTGCCCTCTCTCATCGTGAGCAACGAGAAATTGGGATTGTAAATCCCAAGACCCAAAGGAACGAATCTGGACCGTTAGATCTCGATTCACATTACCCGTCAGTCGTTGGATCCGGAGAAGCCGTGCAGGGGTTAAGCGCAAGGGTAGGCGTGCGAGGAAGTGATTTGAACCATTAGATCTGGAGTAGAAATCCCGTAAATCATTGGATCGGGAAGAGTTGCACCGGAGCTAAACTCTAGTGTGCAGAGGAAGAGTCCTATCCGTTGATCTCGGAAGGACACGTGTCGGCGTTCTGGGAGGCATCGGGATTTCACTCATCGGAGATTTTAGGAGTGTAGAACCATTGCACAATGAAATCGCGATACACGATTTCCCGATCGAATCTAGACCGTCCATTATGCGTGACGCGTGTCAGGAGATCCGGAGGGGGATCGGGATATTTGCCATCGGGAAATCGGCATTCCCGTGGACAAGTGCTCGGGGAAATCCAAGTGAAAACCCCGACAAGATCTGAGCCGTCCAAACAGTAGGGACACGTGGCAAGAGATCCCGAAGAGTCGGGAATCGGGGAATCGGAGATCCTGAGAGCAAGAGAAACAGGACTTCGAAAGTCTCGAAATCCCGAGAGCAAATCTAAGCCGTCCGGTTGGAGAGGGACATGTGTCACGAGATCGTCCGTCTCGGAGATCCGGGGTACCAGGCATCGGGGCCACTCAAGTCTCGAAACAGCGATAAGATCTGGACCGTCCATCGGCGGGACAGATTTTAGAGATCGAGCACCATCGGCATTTGACACATCGGGAAATCGGAATTTCCGAGGACAAGAGACACGGGACAGGATAAGTCGCGAAATCTCGAGGAAAGGATCTCAGCCATTGAGCTTGGTAGGATGTGTGGCAGGAGATCTGGGCGAGTCGGCATTTGGAGCATCGGGTTTTCCAAGGGCAAGAAACTCTTGCATACAGGAATCGTGATCCGCGATTTCCCGACGCGATCATAACCGCTAACCTGAGGGACGCGTGTCCAAGGATCCTGAAGAGATCGGGGTTCGGCATTTCGGGATCCTCGGTGACAAGAAACTCACGACAGGAGGAGTCGCGAAACCCCGAAACGCGACGGTCCCACAGTCATAGCACTCCAGTGGAGGACGGGTGTCACTCCATGCCATCATAGGGAGTAGGGACCATAGGCGCCAGAACAAGGGACAGGTGTCGGAAGACCAAGCTTGGCCACGAGTCAATGCCAAGTGGCATCGGGGATCGGGGGATCAGAATTTGCGAAGGCCTGTGCATCGCGACATCATAAACCCCGAAACCCCGATGGGCAGCTATAGAGCTGCGGACATATGGTAGCAGGTCCTATGGACCGGGAACTGAACCAAGAGAGCTAATGCGTAGGGAGCGCGTCGGAATTCGGAGGATCATGAGTCTTGGGGGTGAATGAATTTTGACACTAGAAACCCCGAATCCTGATATTGAACCAAGGATTGGCATTTTGCTAATGCAAGTTTCTGGAGATTTCTCATTTGTGGAAGATTAACCCCGAAATTTTTAAATTACGATAGTGGGTGTGTTACACCTAGCTACCACATGTCACACTGCATCATTTCCAAATGTCGAAATCTGACCCTGCCACTTGTCACCTTTGGAGGTGACCACCCCTACTATAAATAGAAACTACTAAAAATAGGGGTCCAACACTAAAAAATAAGAAACCGCTAAAAACATCCAGGATGACTAGGAGAACACCACCATGTGTCAAATGTTTAAAAATAGACACTGTTAAAAACATAATATTGTCACATGTCAATGATATCATACTCGTCAGATTTTATTTTCCGTGAAGATTCCAAATATGCGATCAAAATTGACATGCGAGCCCTAGTGCTCCACCTACAAAAAATATAAAATGTTTACAAGTCATCACGGAAAAGGTCCAACAGACTCAGAATGTCTCAAGGATCAATATTGTATGCTCATAATTCTAATCTGAGGCCTAGAGCTCATCCTGCTAAAAATAGAAGGTACCCACACGATCCCCGGAAAAGTGTCATAAAGCTCAGAATCATGCAAGGACCAATATTGTATGCTCAAAGTTGTAATATGAATCTCCGGTCACTATCTCCTACAAATTAGGGTCATATTCTATAAATAAATATCTCTTCTCAAATCCATGTGAAACTATGCTAGCCCTATCTTTGAAGCAAAAACAACCACACACCATTCGTGTACTTGTCTCTAATGGGAACCAACCTTTGGCTCACACAAGTGTTAAACCTCTGGGAAAATATCTGAATGCCAGCCCAAGTAGTGTATGTTGGATCTTAATCCTCTGGATCTCCAATGGAGATAATCCAGGGGTTAACAATGGCTACTCAAGGGGACAAGATTCCCTTGCGAGATGTTGAGAACCATATGAGTCTCTGTGTCGGAAAATTTTAACTAATGCTTTGTGAATAATGAGGCATAGACCTCTATACCTATGTGGAAGAAGAAGAAGTCCATGTAACTATTGCTAGATGAGGGGGATGACTAACTCAAACCAGAAGACTCAATGATAAATAATGAAGAGACAAGATATAAGATGTCTCGAGACTCTCATATGTCTCTTCAACTACCCATCCTAAAGGCTCAATTCTTTTGGAACATGAACAAGTGGGACCCCCATCCAGGCTCACTCTAATGATAGACACAAAGCCTCTACATATGAAGGATAATACACTCATAATTTGACCCAAAAATAGCTATAGTGGAAAGCCACTATACTATGAAAGTAAAAACATCACAAGACACAACCACATGTTGATATTAGATGACAAAAATCAGTGACACTTAGCAAAGGTTGAAAGTGAAATAACTAAATGAAAATACTCTGCAAATGGAAAGGTAAATTGTTGTCCTAAAATGTAACAAATCAGCAAGACAGAAAGACTAAAATAACATGTGGAAAGGAAATACAACTACCCCTAATACCAAAAACAAAATTACCTGAAAGTTTCCATGATCAAATCATCATACTCAAAGGACCAATGTAACCATGTAGCCAAATGATCAATCTGACGGGAAAGATCAATAAATTCAACCTCCCATCACAACCAATTGAGAAATGTCCTATGTCAGAAAGGTGCTTTGATGTACTTGTTAATAAAGAAACAGTTGAAGGTTGTTGGCTAGAATTCGAAACATGGTATTTCAATCGTAATAAGCATGAATGCATGAGAGATGAAAATCTTAGAATCTACCTGTTTAAGAACCTCCATCATCCTGATCTCAATTGGATCGTGATAAAACCTAATATCCAAGCACTGATTAGATAAATAATCCTATTGAGGAACAAGATCTGGTCGCAAGATCACAGGAAAAGTGTAAGAGACATCATCCTCTAGTTGCACCCAAAGTGGCTCCTATTGTTGTAATGGTATCTGATCAAACTATTCCTAAACTGTTGTTGGGATATGTATGGATGAAGTCTCTTGTTGGTCCAATTCTGCATAGATGACCTGTGGTTCTTCCTCTTGAATTTTTTCAACATCACTAACAGAAGGAACGAATGAACACTCATAAGAATTCAAATCTTCACCTCTATCTTCGTGGAACTCTGCATATGACTTAAGTGGTGCAACTACTGGTTCTTTATCATCCAAGTATGAGTCATCACTATCTGGTTCATCTCTAGGAACTTGACAGTATGAAAGGTTATCTTGTATAGAAGCTACTCTTTATTGCAATCCTTGGACCATTGAAAGGATAGAAGCTGGAATGTCTCCATTTTAGTGTTCCTCTATCATATCAAAAAGTACTTGTAATTTCTTGGCAACTATAACAAAAGAAGATGCATTGTTTCTATCATAGTTTTCTAGAATAACTAACATTTCCTACAACCCTTGGGAAATCATAAGGATTTCTTGCTCAACCAATGGTTGAAAATTCTGGAATGGTGTCACCTTCCCTAGTTGGTGATGAACATGGATCGGATAAAATTCATATGCTGCAAGGTTTTCATGTTTCTCTTCCCTATTCTTAATGAAATTCTCTTGGAACGAATCCCATCCATTAATGGAGGCATTAGGAAGGGATTTGTACCATGCTCGTGCGTCCCCCTCACAGGTCATCACAAAAAATATCTTCATCACCACATCCTCATGTTCCATGCCAAAATCATCCACCACTTGTAAAAAATCAACCAAGTGGTCCTCAGCCGATACTCTCAACTTACCCACAAACCGAGGTATGAGTTTAAGAAATTTACCTGTAGGTAAGTCATGAGGATAATCTAGAAATGCAACAAAACTTTTTGGGTCATAAGCAGAGAATCTAAACCTTACTAGATTCGCAGCTCCGACCATAATATCAATTTGAGATAAAAACAAGCATAGATGTGGCCATAATACTAGCTTGAGATGGAAATAAAACCAAAGATGAAGGTTTCAAGGTTAGACTCACCATAGTGCTTATCGAAAGAACCTACCAGGGACTCAGTATGCTTACCAACTTAGGGAGAGTTCCCATTGAAAGTATAGTCTTGTTCCGCAAAAGATGTTAGGGTTTTCTCGAACTTGGAACTAGACCTTGCAAGGGAATCGAAACCGTATGATCTTCTTGTGTAAGTTCCCTTATGGAGTTGTCCCTATATCCTGTGGAATCGTCAGGTGAGATAAAATAAACTATAGCAATCAAAATTAAAACGCATTGATGTCATTGTCACCAAGTTGTGCGTTCCCTGGTAACGACACCAATTCATTAGCACACTTTTTCACCCTCCAATCAGATCTTATAATTAAGAATCAAACATGGGAAAGTGTCTAATTCAAAGAGAGAATGCCCCAAATTGTCGCGAGCAAAACTCCTCTCCATTTGGGTTGGTGTGTTCCAACCTCAAGGGGAAGTCCCTAGGTACCTAGTTGTTGATATTGGATCTAATTTTCTACAAAAACACACCAAAAACAACAACAAATATGTCTTGGATAGCATGTAAACAGCCCGCCAAGACGATAGAAAAAGATAGTTTTAACTTCTCTTGGAAGGAACCTGTAATGTTAGTGTGAGAAAGATGGAAGAAATAGAAGAGAAAACCACTTAAAAGATAGAGAATTTATCACAATAAATGGCTAATGAACCATTGATTCAATGCATAAAGAGAGAACACAATACTGACAAGAGTGAAAGATCGAAAATAATAACAACATTTATTTATTAATGACCGCCAAAGAGTTGATTGCACCACATCAACAAGCACAAGAACCGACACTATGATGGCTTCACACAAAGAAAGAGTAGCTAGTCTAGAATAATAGGAAAAGAGAGAGAATAAAGAATGGTGTTGCTGCAAAATACAACCGTAGCAAGGAAGCACAATCTCCAATATATAGTGAGTGAGGGCACACTTCCCATTGACCATCAATGAGGGCATAGATGTCGCTAAACAAGAAAAGTAAAGCACATGAAACAAGAGTAAGAGTGGAAGACACATGTGCATAAGAGAATTGGGGTAAGAGAGTGAGTCAAACCCCCATGTGTGAGAGTCAAAAAGGAGTGAAGGTGTGGTAAAAAGAGAGAAAATGGGGATATGCCCCCTAAACTTTAGGGAGGAGGTGCACTATGGGAAAGAGAAGACATGAGGGAGGCACCTAAATGGAGAGAATAAGGAATAAATGAGGGGCATTGCATGTCACATGCACTAGGAACATGGAATGGGATAGGGACATAACTCATGCGTCGAGATAGAGTAGAGTGTGATCTAAGGGATGCACCACACGTATGAGAGAAGCGGGAGCAATGAGGGTGCATTTAAGAATGGAGAAGGAGATAATAATCAAGGGAGATCATGTGTTTGGGTTTATAGATGGATAAGAGGTGCATAGGGGAATAATTTAGGAACAGAATGCACATGAGGGAAGTTATCAATGGATGAGAGTGGACATGCATTAGCCAAAAGGGAGTTTCACCCTAATTTATAAGGATAAAGCGTATGAGAGGGTTGTTAATGGGAATTTATTAAAATTAATGCATGGAAAGTGAAGTGATGAGAGTGAAAGGTAAAATTAGTGATTTAAGCCTCAATTAGCTCAATCACACCCACATAGACTTACCACCTCATCCACACACACTCCTTTTTTAATTAATTCTCATTTAATTTCTTTTAACCTTGGAAAGTGTTCTCCCTCATTAATTGTGCCACCCAGCTGCCACATATCACTCTGCATCACTGCCAAATGTTGGAATCTGACCTTGCCACTTGTCACGTTTGGAGGTTACCACCCCTACTATAAATAAAAACTACTAAAAATAGGGGTACGACTCTAAAAAATAAGAAACTACCAAAAACATCTAGGATGACTAGGAGGACATGTTGAAAGATTGGTTGTCATTGATGTCAACCCTTTAAGAGGCTTGGTATCCCCAAAGGTATGGTTATGGAACTCATAGTTCGTCAAAGAAAAATGTCATGAAGGACTATGTAAATTCAGGTAAATCACTCATGGATGGATATTCCTCGCCATGTCATTTCCGGTGATAGGTGGTATTCCACGTGGTTCCTCATGGTTGAGGAGTTATGGCCTTGTGAAGTTAGAAGCCCCAAAGAATGGTTAAGAAACCCCTAGTTGGTTACAAGTCAATTAATGTAAGGGTAAAGTGGTTGTAACAAGAAATTAAAGAAGTCCCAAAATTAAGGAAAGAGGTTACCTAGAAAAAGTATACATACACCTCAAGAAGTCATTCACAAGTACATTCACTCGTACATTCTATTGAATATCTCTAAGTGAGCAAGTGATATTTTGGCAAGTTTGCGATGGTAAAATTTGAGGTACAGAAAGAGTGAGAAGTGTGGGAGTTTTGGGGTTGCAGAGGAGAGCGAGAATTTCTAAGGAAACCCTAATTTGGTTGACCCCCATAGGTCAGACAACTAGTGTCCCTCAAGGCACCCCCATGGGTTGCCTAGTGCATGTCATGTGAGGCCCTGCTTGATAAGAGGTTTTAGTCCCGTGAGGACAAGACAATTTTGGGGAATATGCTAGTGTCAGGTTGTTGATAACTAAGGAAAGGCTATAGGTCTGTAAAAATGTGTATTAGGTCAGCTACAGGACTACAAGTATAGTTTTGTGTATGATTTGAGGGTTACTTGTTGGGTTTGGTTACAGTACATGCTTGAGACATTCTTGGTATATTGTTGAGGTATTGGCACTTGATTGAGGTACATCTTGGCTACATGTTTGAGTGAGGCGTACTCTTACATTTGGTTTGGCATATATATATCCTTGAGATGTTGGTATATGGTTGAGGTATACATTTGGTATATAGTGGTATATGCATCAGGGACATGCTTTGGTACTTTGAAGCACTTCATTGATGATGTTGTACAGGTCTATACATGATTGATTCTATGGTATATGGTACATGTTTTATATATGATTGATGCTCTAGTATATGGTACATGATTGGATACATGATTAGCTACTTATCATTGATGTTATGGTATCTACATTTGGCATATCTTATGGTACATGATTGATGCATGTTATACTACATTTGTTGGTACACATTTGATGCATGGTATGGTAGAGGTTTTGGTATAGCACATGTTGATGATTAGTTATAGGTTGATGGTATAGTGACAGTGGTAGGTTGCATACAATGACAGGTTAGATAAAGTGACAGGTTGACAAGTTATGGGTTGATGTGACAGTGACAGTGGCAGTGGCAGTGATTGTGGTAGTGAAAGTTTGGTATACACGTATATTTCAGGGTGATAAGACAGGGAAAGAAAAGGTGGTTGTATCCTCCTTTCGGTTGGTTTAGGAGAAATCGGGGAGTTGGAGTTTCCTTCGGGTTGGGGCTTAAGAATTAGGGGGTTGTAGCCTCCTTCTGGTTGGAGCCATAGAATTCGTGGAGTTGTAGCTTCCTTCAATTTGGAGCGTATAAATAGGGGGTTATAGCCTCCTTCCAGTTGCAGCTCGAGAATTGGGAAGTTGGTGCTTCCAATGAATGTATTCTTTGATATATAAGAAAAGCAATACATGGTTTTCTCCCATTAGGGTTTCCACATAATTTCTGGTGTACTATGTTTATGTGATTGTTTATTATGCACAGTTGATATATGTTGCTCATGATATATTGAATGCAAATGATAAACTGCTGATAAATTTGAAGATAATATATTGTGGTTAAAAGTGTTATTAGTGTTCATATTGATTCACCCCCCTCTTAGTATTCCAACAGAACACTACTATGTGTCAAATGTTTAAAAATAGACACTACTAAAAATATAATCTCATCACATTTCAATGATATCATACTCATCAGATTTGATTTTTCATGAGGATTCCAAATACGCAATCAAAATTGACATGCGAGCCCTGGTGCTCCACCTGCTAAAAATAGAAAATGCTGACAAGTCATCTCGTAAAAGTTCCAGTAGACTCAGAATGTCTCAAGAATCAATATTGTAAACTCAGAATCATGATCTGAGGCCTGGAGCTCAACCTGCTAAAAATATAAAGTACCTGCATGATCCTCAGAAACGTTTCATCGAGCTCAGAATGATGCAAGGACCAATACTATATGCTCAAAAATGTAATATGAGTCTCTAGTCACTGTCTCCTAAAAAGTGGGGTCACTTGTTATCAATAGACATCTCTTCTCAAATCCATGTGGGGAGGAATTTCTCACTTTCACAAGCGATTTTCATGTTCCTTCAATGAAATAGACTAGCTGGCGGAACCCATTGGAAGCATGGCATAGCTCAGCCTGGTTTCTAAGAATAGAGATAAGGATTGATTCATGAGATATAGATTATCCTTATCCTGTGAGAAGGGGAAAGTAATAGTACTTTCTCTATGTCAACCGAGTTATGTCTCTTTAAAATGAACAGAAGTCCAAATCCCCCTGGATCAACATGCTTGACCCCAAGACGGTGATCGAGATGATAAAGGATGAATGGGAAGTGTCAAAGGTTAGGCCTGCCACATTTATGTGGCTCATTAATGATATTTTCATGGTGCCATGTGCTAGTGAATGGGATTTCCCAAGGAAATGATAGAATATCATATTTCTTACCCCTTTGAAGGACCTTCCCCTACCTCGCATGCATTTATTTGCCTAGTTCCATACCCATCCCCATCAAAATCATAGGAGGTCAGGTTCTCTTAATATTTGTACCCACCAGTCATCTTAAAAAATGGTGAGGAGACCTAGTAGGTCCACCAGTGAAAGTACCCGCAACATTTGTTTCCCCAATTGAAGTTTAGTCATAAGTAATTGACCAAGTGAAAGCAGAACCAATTCCAGGAGCACCACCTGATGAAGAAAATCCATTAGAAAATACATCAATTGCAAAGGTACGAGAGTAAGCAACACTAACTAAGACAACTGCTTCAGTAGCATAACCACTTTACCTCATTTACCGATGTAAATAAGGAGACATAGAGTGTGTGCAATGTTTTTTGGATGCACCAGGGGATGAAACTGTGCTAGCTCTATCTCTGAAGCAAAAACAACCATACACCAATCTTGTACTTGTCTCCGATGGGAACCAACCTCTAGCTCACACAAGTGCTAAAACTCTAGGAAAATCTTTGAATGCTAGCCCAAGTAGTGTATGTTGGCTCTTAACCCTCTGGATATCCAAGGGAGAAAATCGAGGGGTTAACAGAACCCAAACATAAAATTCCAATGTTATAGAGGTTTAATACATATTTCATGCACAAGTCATATACTTGAAACTAATCTCACAATGTTCAATATGGACAAGACTATTTGACATGAAGAGACGGGGATTAGATGAACATTGTGTTACAGTGAACAATCACACATAACAAGAAGAATAATTGAAATATTTCCTGGTCATAGTTCCTTTCAGTAGTGGTTTCAATCAGTCGGATTTATTGTTGGCAATGGTTCCCACAAGTCAAAGTTATTGTCAGTTGTAGTTCTTGTTTTCAAAATTCCTACCAGTGGTAGTTCCTAATAGTCAAAGTTATTGTTGGTCATAGTTCATGTCAACATTGGTTCCCATCAATTAGAGTTCTTGTTGGTCACAATTCTAGTCATGAGAATCCATGTCAGTGATAGTTCCTATCGATCAAAGTTCCTATTTGTCATAGTTCCTTCATCAAAATACTATGACCAACAAGAAATCTAACCAATAAGGAACAAGAGGATCACGACAACATTACTAATGAAGGAAAAAGAGGATCATACTTCATCAAAGTTCATTTAAGTCAGATTTTTGTCATCATAGTTCATGTCATTCATTGTTCCTTCATCAAATCTCCTATTGGTCAAATATCTTGTTGCTAATGATTCATTTATTGGTCGAATTTTTTGTTGGTAACATTTCCCTCATAGCCAAAGTTCTTAGTTCAGGAAATTTCCTTGGAACTATGGCCCACAAGAACTTTAATAAATAGGACCAACGTCAAAAGAAATATGAGTGGCATACTTCCTTTTTCAAAGATAGGAACTTTGACCAATGAAGGAACAAGAGGGTCAAAGTTCCTGTCAGTAATGGTCCTTTTAAGTCGAAGTACCTGGAAAGAAATGGAATTTAATAGACTACATTTAAAATGTGATAGAGATCCCCCCCAGATGGGGTGTTAGTGTAGGACAGGTGTCGCGAGGATGGGAACGGCGACTGCCAATGAGACAATAGCCACGTGACAGGCGCGTCCCCTCCCTACCTTCCACACAATGAACTTAAAGTCGCTTCATTGCTACCAAAGCGCCATTAATCCTAGTGCGCTCTTCTCTGGCCTCATGTCCATTCGATGGATCCGCCATTACTTTGGTCACCTCTGCGCATGTGCGTCCTCCCCTCTCAGTGGCATTCATACCATGAAGCTCACCAGCGTCGTCTTCATCTCTTTAATGTTATGTCCGAGCCATCTTGTGGTTTGTAGCCTCTAGTGCTCTTTGGCCTTCTTTGCCATCTCCATGTGCCTACTTGCCTTTTCTCTACTTCAGCCATGCCGAGACTGCATGGGAAGTCCAAACACAGTTCATCTTGGGAACCAAATCGACCATGTATGGAAATTCGACCTCTGCCTGCTCTTGCACCCTCACACAACTCAACACCCTCCTCGCCAGCCTCTTCGAAGTAGTCCGCTCACAGTCTCAGTGGTCTCCTGCCTCTCTCCTCACCCTATGCATGTATAATTGAATGGTTCGACCTCTTGGGAAACTCACTAGGATTCAAACCAGGACCGATACTAGAATTGGCCTTATCTTCACAACCCGACCTGGTCATCCTTCCTAATTCACCTGTGAACTCTGTTCATGTGCCTTTGCCAGTGCATTCGCCACCGGTTCAATCTCCTCGTGAAGGTTTCTTAGGCATCCATGAGAACCATTAGGAGAAGCTCCACTCCTGTTCAAACTACGCGACATGCACAAAGGTACAAGACGAGATTGCAATTTTGCAAGACCTGGTGTTCAAGGTGTGCAAAGAGGTGGATGACCTAGGATTTTGACTAGAAGTCTTGGACGTAAAGGGGACACAAATCTTGCAGATGATCTCCTCTTTACACAGTTCGTGCCACCCCTCATAAGCGACACCAATTGCACTAGGGAACGCAGAGACGATTCTATTCCTAGCCCTACACAGGTCTCCAGTGGATGAAGCAACACCAGAATTGGCTTCAGTGCTCCAACCACCCACCTTGGACTCGGTGCCACGTTACAAGCCTACAACTGGAGTTGCATAGGTGTTAGACTGCATGGCCTATTGGTTATTATGATTGTATTTTTCCACTTGTCTTTTCAGTTATAATCAGTTATGCTTGTCTAGAAGGTCGAGAGGGTCTAGAAGCCTGGGTGAATAGGTTTCCCCACAGGGTGATTTCACTCCAGGTGCTTAAGGATGTTATATGACTAGTTTTTTGAAACAAAGGTTTTGGACCTGGGAGGCTGGCTGAATTGGTTTCCCCACATGGAAATTCAGCAACTACAGTCTGAGATAGATAGTTGATATTGTAATTTATGTTTCTGAAAGGTTTTTTATAGAATACTTACTTACAAAAATAAAATGTGATACAAATCCAAGTCATCGGTTAATTAGATTTTGATCATCTTAGGCTCAAAGTCCTTGAATTGAAATGGAATTTAATAGACTACATTTGAAATGTAATATGAATGCAAGTCGCAAGTTGAATAGGTGTTGACCATCTTTGGTCAAAGTACCTAGAATGAAATGAAATTTAAAAGACCGCATTAAGAATGTGCAATAGATCCAATTCATAGGTGGATTTCTTTTCCTCTCAACAATGAAATTTCTCAATAATCAAATCTCTAAAATTAGGGGTATCGAGAAATATAAAGGAAGTGTATTCCACATAGAATAAAATTTAACACATGATGTACTTGAGCAAGCTTCATTTTATCATTCCAAATAGTTAGACACTATTTGGTATGACAATGGAATCAAAGATAATGGTGAAAACGCTAGTTGGTTTAACTATAAGGAAAACATTACATAAGTCTCTTAGGTATAAATGCACTATATAGAGATGCTACGAAAGTTGGAATAAAACATAGCAGTTGCTTGTGCAGTTAAGTAAAAAAAAACTCCCAATTTTTATATAACATATGGCACTGCAACTACATCTTTGGTAGCCTCATATTACAACTCATCCCATGCCTATAAATTTACAAATCATTGATAGTGGTCTAGCGATACTCACTAATTTCTAGGGGCTTACTCTATCATAGGAATAGATCCAGTAGCCTCCAAAATTTGATGCGATGAGAGAAATTTCCCCAAGGGGTAGTGAAGGAGGCCTTACACTAATCTTTGGGACAAATACAGATCTAATTATGTTAAGGTTTAATCTATTATTAGGTTTCTTTTCATTTCACTTAGATAACAATAACATAGATAGGATCACTGAGAAATACACAATCACAAGAGACACGTCATTTATCCTGGGAAACCATCATGGGGGAGAAAACCCAACAAAAATTTCCTTAATATAGATAGCCAATACAATGCCAAGAGATAACTCAAACAAATACAGAAATTCCTCTCCCAAGAATGTGCCTCTCTCTCTCTTATTTCTTCTCCAACTGCAGCTCTGAACTTGCGCTCTAATGAACAAGTGAGTGTATATGAAAATGAGGTGCTAGCCTCTTTATTTATACAATCTGGCATGTGTGGACGGAGGTGTCTTTTCACTGGCAAGGCTGAATTCGTATTCTGGGTGGTTATAGACACCTTTAATATATTTTGGGGTCGACTTCTCATTCTGCCTATTACAATTAGGGTTTGACCAATCCATAAAAGGGGATTTGGTCATTTACAATACCCGACATGATCAATCCGCAAAAGGGGATTGATATAATGAATAATACATCAATAATAAATAAAATACTCTTTGTAGTTACAATATTTCAACACTCCCCCTTAACAAGAAGGGTATTCTACAACAGCATCAAGCGAGAGAGAGGGAAACATCATCAACAACATCTTGGAACATTGACTGGCATATCTATACATCATCGGAAGTTTTTCTCATCCTCAGTATCATCATTCACAGTAGGGAGCTGGAATGGCATCACCATCCTCATCGACATGAGGCTAAGGTAACATCATCATCATCTTCAGCATGAGGCTAAAGTAACATCATCATCTTCGGCATGAAAGATGAAATAACATCATCATCATCATAATCATCTTCAGCAAGGAGCTGAAGTTCCATCATCATCATCATCTTCAGCAAGAAGTTGAAGTGGCATCATCATCATCATCTTCAGCAAGAAGATGAAGTGGCATCATCATCATCATCTTCAGCAAGAAGTTGAAGTGGCATCATCATCATCAACTGCATCAACATGGATTAGTATAACACTAATACATCATCATCATCAATAACAGCACAAGGTTGATACAACATCAAAAACAACAANCTTCATCTTCTTGCTGAAGATGAAGTGGCATCATCATCATCATCTTCAGCAAGAATTTGAAGTGGCATCATCATCATCAACTGCATCAACATGGATTAGTATAACACTAATACATCATCATCATCAATAACAGCACAAGGTTGATACAACATCAAAAACAACAATGTCACAGCACAAAGGTCGAAGCATCATCAACATCGGAACTAGGCTGAGAGTCTTCAGCACGAGGCTGGCATCACAGCATGAAGTTGGCTACACAATATCATCAGCATGAAGATGGCATCACAGCATGAAGCTGGCATCATAGCACGAGGCTGGCACATCATCACAGCATGGGGTTGGCACATCATCACAACATAAGGCTGGCACATCATCACAGCACGAAGCTATCACATCATCATAGCACAAGGTTGGCATGTCATCAACACGAGGCTATCATCACAGCAATTAAGCTGGCATCACAGCACTAAGCTGCCACATCATCACAACAATTAAGTTGGCACATCATCACAACAATTAAGCTAGAATCACAACACAACAATTAAGCTGGCAACACCACACATCAATTAAGTTGGAATCACAACACAACAATTAAGTTGGAATCACAACACAACAATTAAGCTGGCAACACCACACAACAATTAAGTTGGAATCACAACACATCATTTAAGCTAGCAACACCACACAACAATTAAGTTGGAATCACAACACAACAGTTAAGCTGGCAACACCACACAGTAATTAAGTTGGAATCACAACACAACAATTAAGCTGGCAACACCACACAACAATTACGCTGGAATCACAACACAACAATTAAGCTGGAAACACCACACAACAATTAAGATGGAATCACAGCACATCGATTAAGTTGGCAACACCACGCAACAATTAAGCTGGAATCACAACACAACAATTAAGTTGGCAACACCACACAACAATGTATTCTGCTTCTGCTGTACTGAGAGCAATGCTTGATTGCTTCTTACTCTGTCATGAGATCATGGTTGATCCCAAACTGGAACAGCATCCTGAAGTTCTCTTCCTGTCAAAGACACTTCCAGCCCAATTTGAATCAATGTACCCACTCAATCTGAAGTCATGATCTCCATCATAACTGAGACCACAATATAATGTACCCTTATGGTACATCATCGCATGTTTTGCAAAAACTAGGTGAACATGTCTATGTTCTACCAGAAACTGACTCAAAGTGTTCACGAAAAAACATATATCTGGTCTGGTGTTCGTCAGATACATTAGCGATCCAATGATCTGTCTATATAGCATGGCATCAATCAATTCTGACGAAGTGTCGACCAAAAGCTTCAGCTTTGTTTCCATGGGTGTATTCATGGACTTGCACTCCAACATATCAAATCTCTTCAGGATTTCAACTGCATACTTCCCTTGGTTAAGGAAGATTCTCTCTGGGCTTTTCCATACCTCAAGACCTAAGAAATAATGTATTAGGCCAAGGTCTTTCATCTCAAATTCTACAGTGAGCTTCTTTTTACATTCGGTGATGAGATTTTATTCTCCAATTAAGAATAAGTCATCCACATGCAGCAACAATATCACTGGATCATCATTCATAACCTTGAGATAAAGGTTAGAATCAACTTTACTCTTGGTAAATGTAAGTTTTAAACCTGTGAAGTAAAGCAATGCATATAGATTCTTAAGCAAAACAGAATTTAATCAATGGTTCATACACAGAGTACACGGAGATTTTATATCGTAAACCCTCAACCGGGAAAACCTTTCTTATATTCATTATATCAAATTTCACCATTCACTATACAATATATACAATGTTTTTAGGTATTCTGTAGATACCAAAACCCTAATCCCTAAAATCGGGATTATTTTTAGTAAACTATTAAAAATAGCAAAAACCGCCAAAAACAATTTGGGACGCTGCCCCGAACGTTGCGCGTAACCAAGGGGGGCATACCTGCCCCCCCTAGGACCCCCCTAGGAAAGCACCTAGCGCACACAATAGAAATAGCACTACTAGAGGGATCGTCAGACGCAGTTGTCATATTTGACGTGCCCACACACACACATGCAAAGAATATAACACATACCCAACATTCTCCCACTTTTTGTTTTCTTTGCATCCAGGGGTCTCGGGGATTATATAGTCAACAATCCAGGGTAGCAATGCCCATTGTTACTCTACACCAGGACAAATTTTCTGTGCTCACGGACTTTGTCAATGAATCTGCAACATTCTTCAAAGTGTCAACATTTTCCAGCAACACCTTCTTTTCCTCAACCATGTCTCTCACGAAGTGATATTGAACATCAATATGTTTTGTCTTTGAATGATAAGATAGGTTCTTTGCCAGGAATATTGCACTCTAACTGTCACAATCTAATCTCATTGCTTGTTGTACCAACCCAATACCTAAACACAATCTTTGTAACCATATTGCTTCCTTGCTTGCATGAGTGGTTGCCATGTATTCAGCTTTTGTAGTTGAGAGTGCCACTATAGCCTGTCTTTTGCTCCTCCAAATAGGTTAAACACATACCCACTTGTAGATCTTCTGTGATCCAGATGTCCAGCCCAGTCTGCATCAACAAAGTCATGTATGTCCAGCACTCTGTCCAATCCTGGTCTTCCTTGGTAGCACAATCCATAACTGGTAGTGCCACGCAGATACCTGAAGACCCTCTTTATTGTTGTCCAATGCTCCTTCCGTGGTTTTGACATATACTTGCTCAAAAATCCCACTGCATGTGTAATGTCTGGTCTAGTACAAACCATTGCATACATCAAACTTCCAACTACACTGGCATACGGAACACGGGACATGTCCTCTTCTTCTTCCTGTGTCTTGGGACACTGATCTATAGATAACTTTACACCTATAGGAATAGGAACCTTGACCAGTTTACCTCCATGCATATTAAACCTCTGCAATATCGTCTCAACATATTTTCTCTAATTCAACCAGAGTTTCCTGTTTGCACTATCTCTTTTAATCTCCATTCCTAGAATGAAGTTAGGAGCATCAAGATCCTTCATGTCAAATTTGGAGGATAGATATGATTTCACCTCCTTGATAACATCCATGTTATTTCCTAACAACAACATGTCATCAACATACAACACTACATAAATGAAGTGATTACCAACCTACTTGGAATATACACAGTGATCAGCCCTGGTTCTTACAAATCCCAATCCAAGGATGTATGTGTCAAACTTTTGGTACCACATCCTAGGTGATTGCTTCGGACCATATAGTGACTTCTTTAGCTTACATGCCAACTCTTTCTTTCCCTTCACTACAAAGCCTTCTGGCTACTTCATGTAGATTTCTTCTTCCAGATCCTCATGTAGGAATGTTGTCTTCACATCCGTCTGTTCCACTTCAAGATCAAAAGAAGCAGCAATAGATAAAAGAAATCTAATAGAAGTTAACTTAGCAACAAGAGAAAAAATCTCACCAAATTCAATTCCCTCTACCTGGGAATAACCTTTTGCTACTAACTGAGCTTTGTATTTCTCCACTTTACCTTGTGCATTAAACTTCTTCTTAAACATCCATTTGCTACCAACATATTTTCTTCCAGCTGGGAACTCAACTATATCCCATACCTCATTCTTATCCAAGGCATCCATTTCTTCAACCATGGCCTTCTTCCAGAGTTTATTATCCTTTGAATTCACTGCTTCCCTGACAGTTTTAGGATCATCATCAGTAATAGATAAAGAAAAATTGGAACAAAAATCAGGTGGACTATACCTTTCTGGTTTCCTTCTATCTCTCACTGATCTCCTCAATACTGGGGTATGAGGTTCTTCTTCTTTTGTTGCTTCCTCTTCTTCAGATGATTCAAATTTTGCATCATCCAAATCAAGCTCTATTTTCTCAGGTTCGTCTTGCGTTGGTAGGAACTCCTGTTTGGACACATCTTTTACCTCTCTGAAAACAATATCTCGACTGTAAACAGTTTTCTTGGTTTCTAGGTTCCAAAGCTTATAACCTTTCACACCATCTTTATAACCAATAAAAATACACTTTTCATCCTTTTTATCCAGCTTACTTCTATTTTCCTTTGGAACATTTACATAAGCATCACAACCAAACACTCTAAGATGTTGAAGAGAGGGTTTCTTTCCATACCATACCTCGTGTGGAGTTTTATCTTCCAACGGTGATGAAGGTGATCGATTGACCAGGTAACATGTTGTACCCACTGCCTCTGCCCAAAATTCTTGTCCTAACCCAGCACCGCTGAGCATGCTCCTTTATTTTTCCATCAGTGTCATGTTCATCCTTTCTGCAACTCCATTCTGTTGAGGAGTGTATGGAGTAGTCTTCTACCTTGCTATACCACACTTCTTACAGAATTCTTAGAATTCATTTCCGCATAATTCTCCACCATTATCTGTTCTCAATACCTTTATTTTCTTCTCTGTCTGATTTTCTCTCAGAGCCTTAATCTCTTTAAATTTATCAAATACCTCAGATTTCTTTCTAAGAAAATAAATCCATGTGTTCCTTGAAAAATCATCTATGAATGAAACATAATACACAGATTTACCTAGGGATGGAACAAGAACAAG
>SNQJ01S0010499.1:98318-110352 GCA_010110895.2 Picea sitchensis
TTAAACTCTTTAAATTTATCAAATACCTCAGATTTCTTTCTAAGAAAATAAATCCATGTGTTCCTTGAAAAATCATCTATGAATGAAACATAATACACAGATTTACCTAGGGATGGAACAAGAACAAGTCCAAACACATCATTGTGTATCAAATCTAAGATCCCCTTTGCTCTTGTAGCACCAGATGGGAATCTTACTCGATTTTGTTTACCATATATGAAATGTTCACAGAAATCAAAATCCAGAGTGCAATTAGACATACCTTCAACCATTTATTTATCGTGTAGTGTTTGCAATCCCTTTTCTCCAATATGCCCCAATCATTGATGCCACAGCATGGTCTTCTTTTCTGGGACAGTATTAGTCTTGTCTCCTTCATTTCTCTACTCAAGGACAACAGAATTGTTACACCCATTAGTATAAGTGCTTCCCAACAACTTGTACAGAGTTCCACACCAAACTCCCCTCATCAACACCATTGCTCCTCGTACCATCTTGCAAGTGTTCTTTCTAAATATAGTATCCACTCCTGCATCATCCAACTTGCTTACAAATATTAGGCTCCTGGCAAGTTTTGTAATGTGCAGAACACCAGGGAGAGTTCTAATCCTTCCATATTTTAGCAACAACTTAACCCTTCCATGTCCCATGATTTTTGTTGTCGAGTCATCTCCTAGGAATACACCACCACCATCATATTTTTCATATTTAGAGAACCAATCCTTGTGAGGAGTCATATCAACCATACATCACGGTCTGCATGTGTACTTGTAGATGCCAGGTAAACATCACCTCCCTCTTTAGTGGAGGTTTTCACCTCTATGGAAGAGGTACTATCAGATCCCTTTGGTTTTTCAACCTTCTTAGACTTGCAATCTTTCTCATAATGCCTTGTTTTACCACACTTCCAACATTTCCTCAAAGATTTTCCTGGAGACTTAGATCTACCTATAGATTTAGATCTCCACCCCAAAGGCTTACCAGGGTTCCTGTCTTGGGTACGCCCTCTTACAAATAAAGCATATGTGTTGTGACCATCCATACTTGTTTGCCTCATCTCTTCAGATAACAAGGATGCAACTACATCCTCATACTTCAATGTTGATTGAGTGGTACTACTTATTGCTACAACCAGATTATCCCAAGAGTCTGGAAAAGAAAATAACAAAGTAATACACTTATCTTATTCTGCAATCATAATATTAACAGAGCCAAGTTGAATTGCCAGAGTATTAAAGGCATTTAGATGTTATGTCACAAAATCTCCATCTTCCATCCTAAGATGATACAACTTCTTTCGAAGAAACACCTTGTTTACCAGGGACTTTGATTGATACAAATTCCCCAACTTATCCCATATTTCCTTGGTCATAGATTCTCCTGAGACATTCAACAACATTGAATCTGCCAGGCAGAGTCAAATAGTATTCCTTTCTCTTCTGTCCAACTTCTCCCAATCTTCCTTCGACATACCAATAGGTGGTGTACTAGTAGTTTGTGCACTAGAAGGTTTTGTACCAGTCGTCTGTGTGTCAGTAGGTTGCGTACTAGTAGGTTGTGTACCAGGATCCACAACTATCCATTGTTCTTTGTCTACAAGAAGGTCCTCCATCTTGAGCTTCCATAGCTCAAAGTTTTTACCGCTGAACTTCTCTATCTTGATTCTAGATGAGCTCTCCATTCCTCTTTCTATACCTGAATCTCCACTGCAAAATCTCCCACTAAACCCAGGTTTATCACAGACCCAAGATAAACTTGATCTATCAAGACCGAGCCAAACCCTCAACAACAAAGGCATCCCTCTGAAGCCAAAAACGAGCTCAAATACCATATGTAATTTTTAAACCTGTGAAGTAAAGCAATGCATATAGATTCTTAAGAAAAATAGAATTTAATCAATGGCTCATACACATAGTACACAGAGATTTTATAATGGAAACCCTCAACCAGGAAAACCTTTCTTATATTCATTATATCGAATTTCACCATTCTCTATACAATATATACAATGTTTTTAGGTATTTCGTAGATACAAAAACCCTAATCCATAAAATCAAAATTTTTTTTAGTAAATCGCTAAAATAGCAAAACTTGCTAAAAATAGAAAAAACCGCCAAAAAAATTTCGGGGCACTGCCCTGGGCTACCGCCCGTTTTCGAACGTTGCGCATAACTAGGGGGGGCATACCTGCCCCCCCCTGGGACCCCCTAGGAAAGCGCCCGACACACACGACACAAAGAGCACTGTTAGAGGGATCGTCAGCCGCAGTTGTCATATCTGGCGTGCCCACACACACACATGCAAACAATATAACACATACCCAACAGTAAAGCCCAAGCTCTTTAGGAAACTGTCAATTTTACCATATCAAGCTCTAGGAGCTTGCTTCAACACGTACAAATACTCCTTCAACTAGTAGACATGAGTCTTTCTATCTTCAATCCTCAAATCAAAGTTTCTCATTACATTGTACTAATCTGGTACACTTGCTTAGCTCCAAATCAATATGCACAATCATGTGCTAGCTCTATGTGCTCTCTATAAAACACTATCTGTATCATTGTTTGAGAGTATGTCCTCTCCTCTTTCTGCACCTGTTCCTTCTGGAACTGGGACTATTCACCTACACCTGCACCTGCTCTAAAGCTGAGAATGATTGCTCCATTCTCATTGTGATTGTTGAAGTCTGAGAGTAACTCCTCTACTCCATCATGGCAACAGTTTCATCTGAAATTGAGAGTGGATCAATAACTAATATTGAAGATAGCTCTTCTTCTTTCATGGAGGTAACTCTATCTTTCATTGTAGTCATGTCTCCATGACCCAACTAATGTACTGCACCAACTGCCACTCAATTTTAAATATGGGGATTGCTCCCCCTGCATCTCTTACTATATATGAATCGTGGTTGTTCTGGTTGTCTTCATAAATACTGGAATTATTTCTTCAATAACTGGAGTAATTGTCTCGTCATAGTCTTCTCCCTCTTGCTGAGAGAATCCTCTTAGACACACATCAAGCTTTGTACATCTGCAACATGTTTGATCTATATAGATCAATATTGGAAGTCAATACTGACTTCTCTTCTAGTCCCACGGAAGAATCCATATCCTAGTCTTTTTGAATGGCTTCCTTCCTTGTTACTGAAACAAGAGAATCTTCCTAGGAGATTTCATATCTCCTAGAAGTTTTTGAAGTTACGATCTAGTATTCTCACAACATCTGTCTCCCAGTCTTGGAAGTTGTCTCTTCATCTGATCCTTTCTTAGATCAGTCTTACTCTCAATTTCTTTTGAGTCTACAAGGACTTCATCATCTCTTATAGGGTATACTTGGTGTTGAATACCAAGTCTAAATATGAAGGATTGAGTCATGCTTCAAACGAGTTCTGCTTCCTGTCAAAGTGGCTTCATTATCCTTTGAACAAGTCTATTGTGAGTTCTTTTCTCTAATGTTCAGTCATCTTTGGATCCTTTTTCTCCTTACAATCAATATTCATATGAGATACTCTGAATCTCAAAAGATAGTTTCTTATTCATCTTCTTTGGTACGTGAGTGTATATGTTCATGTACATAGTCTGTTTCATATCTCATATAATATGTTTCCTTTAGCAACCTTCACTATATCTTCCTCAGGGTTATCACCTGTGACCTGAAACAAGGTCAACAAAAAAACAAGCAAGAATAATACTCTTTCGATAATAGTAGATAAAACAATAGCATGAGTAATCATCACAGTAGCGCATTTACAACTATCACTTGTGACTTGTCTGAAACAAGGATCAAAAGTGAGGAATACAATACGAAATGAGATCAACACTCTTATAGTGTTGTGATCAAAAATTCCTCCCTGGCAACCTGGAACTAACACACGAGGTTTCTCCTAGAGGAGATGTTAGTTGTATTAGGCAAATGATTACATTAAGCATTTATCTCAATATCCAAGAATAATACTTTTCAAGGACTGTTGCATCAACTATAGTGTTTTCTTGACACTTGCACGTTTTGAATCTTATCAACTTAATCAGTCAAACCTAGAAGCTGGAGTTTTGTTCTCAAGAATGAGTGTGTTGATTTTCTTCCAAGTCTCCTTCACTCAATATGACAAGTGCTTTATTCAACCTGTCTTTTGTACTAGGACAATATGCTATCTTGACAGAAGGTTGGGTTAGAGAATAAACTCTATGATCTCTACTTTAATGCATCTAATATTTTGACCAAAGGTTAGTATGATGGTCATAGCTTCAACATGCAACACTGATCAAAATAATGTCATAACAAATAGATGCAAATCAGAATAATCACACCTGGGTTGCATTATTCCTTTGAATGTGTTGGATCTTGATATTCTTCTGGATCTATGGAAAGATATCCCTTCTCCTACAAATACCCTTTAAAGCTTAACCATTTAAACATGTGTGAGTGCATACCTCTGACAGAATTTGCAGGTAGTGGCACCATCTAGTAGCAGCGGTAATGATCACCATCTCTTAAAAACTTCAAGGGTGACTGCAACTGGTACTACGGCTGATACTCCAACTAATACTACAACTACAATTGGTTCTAAGACTACAACTACAACTGCAACTTAGGGTTTTATGAGGAAACCCTAATTTTTCAAAATTCAAATTTTGAAATTTTGATTTAGGGGATAGATGCGTTGAGCTGAGGCAAGTAAGCTAGTGCAGTCAGATTTATGAAAATCCAAGTTTTACCCCCTCAAACTTGATCAGCGGATTTCTGGACTGGTGCTTCTGGTTTTCTGGTATTTCTGGTTTTTTGGTACTTCTGGTACTCTGGTACTTCTGGTACTCTGGTACTTCTGGTTTTCTGGTACTTCTAATACTTTGTGAAAACTAGGGTTTCACTTTTCGGGAGATCTACCCACTGAAAAGTTGCGCTGAGGATGCTAAAGTGATCCTCGAGGAAGTGCTCACTTTTCTAGATGGTTTTGAGGCTGAAAATCTTTTTCAATAAAAATCCCTAATTTTCATGTACGACAACAGTGACATTTTTCTCTTTTTCTTGTGAAAGGTGCTCTCTTTAGCTTAGCTCTAATACCATGTTAAGGTTTAAGCTATTATTAGGTTTATTTTCATTTCACTTAGATAACAATAGCATAGATAGGATCACTGAGAAATACACAATCACAAGAGACACATCATTTATCCTAGGAAACCCTCATGGGGGAGAAAACCCAACAAAAACTTCCTTAATATAGATAGCCAATACAATGCCAAGAGATAACTCAAACAAATACAGAAAGTCCTCTCCCAAGAATGTGCCTCTCTCTCTCTTATTTCTTCTCCAACTACAGCTCCGAACTTGCGCTCTAATGAACAAGTGAGTGTATATGCAAATGAGACGCTAGCCTCTTTATTTATACAATCTGGCACGTGTGGACGAAGGTGTCTTTTCACTAGCAGGGCCGACTTCTTATTCTGGGTGGTTATAACCACCTTTAATATATTCTGGGGCCGACTTCTCATTCTTCCTTTTAGATTAGGGTTTGACCAATCCGCAAAAGGGGATTTGGTCATTTACAATACCCGACATGATCAATCCACAAAAGGGGATTGATCTAATGAATAATACATCAATAATAATTAGAATACTCTTTGCAGTTACAATATTTCAACAAATTATACCTTGATAATCGATTCATGAAGGACAATACCTCATGACCCACACAAGCATCGATTATTTAATCAAGGAAAGGGGTAGGGTAATTGTCTTTGGGGAAAGCTTGATTCAAATCATGAAAATTAGTGCAAGCACGAATGGTGCCTTGATTCTTGTTAAGGAAATAAATATTATATACCTACGATGTATGGACGATTGGATAAATAAACATATCTTGGAAGAGTTCATTGATTTTTGCTTTGATGACAAGGGCCTTGGTGGAATGGATAGGCCTTCATTTTTTTCAAATGGAGGATGCATCTAGCCATGTGTTGATATGAGTGATGAGTCCCAAGAATAGCAGTAGTGATTTATTGTACCCTTGGTCTCCTACTTTACTTGTCAACCTGAGGTTCACACAAACTTAAGAGGTGTTATGCAATGTATATGCAGTCTGCACTGATAATAGTATAGGTCTGAGACTGATCAAGGGTTTATATGCATGAAATTGTGCAGGAAATTGAAATGACAAAAAGAAAATTAATATGTTGCTTGAATAAATAGCACACCAATTGAAAGGATTGTTAATCTAAATTGTAGAAAAGGAATTTAGTCTAATGGCAGGAAATTGAAATGATAGAAGGAAAATTAATCTATTGCTTGAATAAAAAGCACACCAATTGAAAGGATAGTTAATCTACATTGAAGAAAAGGAATTTAATCTAATGGTAGGAAATTGAAAAGACATAAATAAACTTAATCTAATACTTGAATAAAAATAACACCAATTGAAATGATAGTTAATCTAAATTGCAGAAAATGAATTTAGTTTAATGGCAGGAAATAAAGCATACCAAACCATAAAGAGCAAACTGAAAGCAAAAAATGAATTCATTCTAGTTTAAGATGTAAAACTGCAATCAAAGGAAAGCTAAACTAATGTATGAACAAAACAAGCTATTTTATGTCTAACCCTTGGATCAAAAACAATCCATATGTCTTTTTATTGTTTATTTTTATTTTCATAAAAAATAAATAAATAAAAAGAAAGAGAGATTAAGATGAACTGAAATCTGGAGCTAAAACAATCCTACAAGAAATTTCTACACGAACTGTAGAGTTTCTACAAGAAGCTAAAGAGAAGCCTAAAAAGCTAGTGTAAGTCTTTCAAAGCATCAAAAAAGTTAGATTGTAATAAAATGAAATGGATCTAAGTTTCTTGGCCACGGAAAGGCGCCCAAGATTGTTCCAAGAAGCCATTGAATCTTTCTACAGGATACATGTTGCAACTAACCGGTTAATGATAACTTGACAAAAAGAAAAAATAATCATGAAAAAGTATATTAATCTTCAAAAAGAAATGAAATGCTAACTAATCATTGTATAACATGCAAAGAACTAAATAACTTGCAACATGGCCCTTGAGCCCTCTTGAGTAGGCCCTACCCAACAAGCACAAGGAGCCCTAAGAAAAAACTCTAATAAGATGAAAACAAAACCTTATTTTATTTCATCAACATCAGTAGTACATCAAGAGAAAAAAGGCTCTAAGTCTCCAACCAAAGTCTTCAGAGCAAAAGATCAAGAAAATATTATTATCAAAAAGTTGTATCTTTCTCTCCTAGGCTAGAGGTCTATATATAACTAGATAGTTCGACCTCCCTTCCTAAATCTAGGAGATAAGTGAGTAAATGAGGGATCTCAACCCATTACAGTTGTATCTCCAACTGTTTCTAATCGGGAGTGGTCATTAATGCACAAGGAGTGCTCTCGAGATAGGCGGGGACAATGTCCCTTATTTCTTTGTTGGAAGCTCTTTGAGGGAGACAAAATCCCATGTTTTTAGGAGGTTGGCTCCCTTGACTCATGGAGTTTGACCTGCTTGGTACTATACACATATTTTGGCATAAACATTAGAGCAAAAAGACACATTATACACAAGAATCCACCTCAACACACATTCATTAAGTAACATGCAAAATACACATGAATTACTATTAAATATGGTCAAAAAATAAGTATTCAGTCAATTTATGGTGGAAAATGTGCTTAAGATGAGCCTTTGGAATAGACAATAATGGGGCTCATCATGAACCCCCAACTGAAACTTTGCACACCCTTTGTGCAACAAAATCTAGTTCTTTTTCTCTCATTACTATTGTTGTTGTCCCCTAAGCTCTTGACCACTGCTAGGTTATTGTCTTATACCATGTTGTCCAACAGCGTCTTAATTTCTTTCTCCATTGTGGGCAGCAGCAAAGGATTGAAGGATCTGAGCTTCTGACGGAATGGTTTAGTATCTTTATTCAAGGGATTTTTGTGTTGAATCACCTCTGTGTCAAAGGTTTTCAAATAACCATACTGCCAAGCAAAAATGTCTGCAAATTCCTTCAGCAATTTACCATAATCATCTTTTTGTTTTTCGGACAAATGTGAGGCCAAGTTGACATGTTTGGGATCTTGCTCACTGGACACATTATACTGGAAAACCTCTGACTCTTTTTCCGCACTTTTCAATTTGACAGCCACATCGTTGTTATCGAACAGCCTTTCCAATGGGACCAAGCCTTTAGGAATTTTGTTGGTGGACAATTGAACTATCTCATGAGCTGCAATTTTACTCTTGAGCTTTGGCTGCTCAACTTCATCATCATGTTCGTTCTCCTAATCAATCTGCAGATCTGCAAACTCATCGATCACTGCAAGGAATCGGGTGAGTTCAGCATCGTCCTCAAAAACTTCCCAAAATTTTACATTATCAGGAAGAGAGGGCCTATGTTTGATTTGAATTTCATAAGACAATTTGTGAGGCAGAGGGGGTATAAATGCACAAGCAGATACAGCCAATGAATCAGCCAATTCATTCATGGCTCTAGGCACAAATGTAATTTTAAAATCTGCAAAGTTTTTAATTGCTTCCAATACTTCATCTCTGTATGCCTTTAGCCTGACATGCTTGGCCTGAAAGGATTTATTCACCTGCTGGATAATCAGATCTGCATCTCCAAACACCTGCAATTTTTTAATGCCCTTCTTCTTTGCTGCATTCAGCCCTAAAAGTAGCGCTTCATACTCAGCAATGTTATTAGTCACTTTAAAATCCAGTTTAAAGGACAAATGAGAAGTTTTCTTAGATGGAGAAATGAATACCACTCCTGCTCCAGCTGACTCCTTGGTGCAAGCACCGTCAAAAAACATGGTCCAGAGATCATCCTCTGCTACTTCTGTGGGCTGAACTGTATTTTGCTCTGTGGGTTTTCTGAGCAGCAATGTATCAGGCAGTGAATCATCAAACTGTAAGATACACGACCCCATATCCGTGTCAACTGCATAAATAGGATGATTGGATGGATTCTTCTCATCACTAATCACATATGCCAACTGAGATTCTCTGTAAAGTCTTTTGTTCACCCCTCCGAAAACAGGGATAGTTGCATAGGAAATATCCATTTGGAGAGTGCCACCTAGCCTCTTCATCCATGATCTTGATAGAAGACATCCGAATTTTGGAGGTATGTCAGCCACCACTATGTCCATCACCATTGTCTTCATTGATTCTTGGGTCAAGGTTACAACCAAATCCTTAATCATCCCAAGGCATTTGACTTTTCGAGAATCAAAGGAGAAGAGGTCATGGTAAGGCTTGGTGATCTCCAACCCAAGCTCATCCATGATAGCTTTGGGCATCAAGTTGTGTGAAGCACCGGAGTCCAGCAAACAATTATGCAGTGTCTTTTCATGGATATTCAAAGAGATATAAAAGGGGGGACAGCTTTCATCTCGGTCTTCTACCATTTGGCCTAGAATGATGGTTGGCTTATCGTCATAAATGTTGAGGATATCAGCAGAATTAGATACTGACTGAGGATCTAAAGTTTTGAGGATATCCTTTTTAAACAACTCATTTTTCATCAACTCAACAAGCGGAATGGGAATCTTAATCTTCTGTAATTCAGCCTCGAAATTAAAGGAATATGAAGCCTTATCAGCAGTCTTATCAGAAATTTTTACCTGAATGGAAGGGGCTTCCTGACTCTTCTGATGTTCAATAGGAGGCTAATTCTTTGGAGTTTGTTGGTTAACAGGGACAGCAATCTTCTTGGGAGGAGCAGGTGCTTTCTCCTTTGAAGACTTTGCTGGCCGATCTTCTGGTGTGTGAGCATTTTGATTGACAGTGGCAGCAGTCTCTGCAGGAGGGGTTGATGCATCTGCTTGAGCAGCATTAGACTTAGATCGAAGGTTGTATCTATTGTTATCCTCTGCTGTAAAAATACCATCACCGAGGAGATCATCTTCCGCCTGTTGAGTAATCAATGATTCCTCATAAGCTTGTTGTGTTAGAAAAGACTTCCCTGTTTCTTCTCCGACACAATGAATGTCACCTTCCACCTCTTCTTGCTCTTCAACATTTTCTTCGTCCATTACTACATTCTGAAGAGGTACTTTTATCCTCTGATCTTCATTAGCATTCCTATCTCTTTGCAGAATCTGAGTTTGTGGATTATTTCTTCTGTAGGGAAAAGCATTTGGATTTCTGGGAGCAAAATTATTTGGTTCCTTTGCTCTTGGTGGTGGCTGGTTCTGAACTTTCAACTTTGACATTTCTGATGTTAGGCTATCCAACAGCTTAGACATCTTTTCCATTTTACTGTTAGAAGAAGAAGAGGACTCGACAGCAGACTTCTTCTTCTCATCCCTTCCTTTGAGTTGTTGTGACGCTGTAATGTTAGACTCAACCTCGAGAGCAGCATCTTGCATTAAGGCAAGCGTGGTTGATCGTCTTTCTCTAAGGATAAGACAAAATTCTGCATCAAAGGCAGCAGAGAATGTGATTTTTGCTATTGCATCGCTTGGTTTAATCTCTGTCGGGATCTTACCAAACATTTTATTGAATCTCTTGATAAAGTCCGAAACCGATTCTCCATCTCCTCTCTTCAAAATTCCGAACTCAGAAATGTAGTACAACAGGTCTCTTCTTTCTCCCCAATGCTTCAAGAATACTTCATCCAATTGTTCAATGCCAGTGATTGAATTTGATGGTAGCTCTTTGAACCACTTCCGGGCTTGGCCATCCAAACTTTGAATGAAAACTCTAGTCCACACATCTTCTTCAAAAATATTTATGTTCTCTGCATAAGCATAAAATGCTTCGATGTGTTCTTCAGTAGTATACTCCCTTGCTCCTGTGAACTTTGGCATGTACTTCTGGTAATCACCGGTTGGCATGGTAGACAAGGGATTTGGCAAGACAAGAGGGGCATATATGTTTGCCAATATTTGTTCCATTCTGGTCAAAGGGGCAGCCATGGCAGTTTTGGTGGTTGATACAGACGAGGAGCTTGTAGGAGATGATAGAGGAGATGAAAAACTAATAGGAGGGGATGTAGGAGGTGAGTTTCCTGAGTTAGAAAAAGATGGTTGTCTTACTGCACCCTGAGCAGAAGTTTCAGAAGTAGGTGGAAAGTAAGAAGCTTTATAAAACTGACTAAGCAACAAAGCTAGATTTTCTTCTCCTTTAGAGGATAGATCATGGAGGATTTCTTCGAGGACGGGCAGATTTGTGTAAGTGTGTAGAACACCTGTCAAAAGTTTGCTAGGTGATGAATCAGAAAGAGATGAAGAGGAATCTTCTTTCTGCGGGGAGGATTCAGTATTCAATTCTTTTGGATGGGATGAAATATCAACCTCAAGGACAGAATCAGTAATATTAGAAGACAAAGAAGGTTCTTCTACTTTAGAAACTTGAGATGAAATCTTTATTTGTTGGAATTTTTTTGTTTCAGCAGGGGATTCAACAAAAGACTTTTCAGATATGAAAGAGTGAGTATCGGTTGGAATACCTGAATCAATTGCACTTGCAGATCCGAAAGCCTGTCTGTGTAAAGCTTTACCCTTGCTGATGATTTTTTCTGGATCAGGAACTGATGTCAATGGGCCTTCTGGGTTTGCCCTGGTGTGAACTCTTTTTGGAGCCACTTCGTTACAATGGAGTCGCCAGATAGAAAATGTACAACCTGATAGTGTCTAGTTCTTGTCTATCATCAAGAATTAGATCTATGTCGTCTCCCAGAGAAGCTGAGCTTCGATCTCCTCTCCCCGGCAACGACGCCAATTTGTTATCACTCCAAGAAACCCTTTGTGGTTGCAGACCAAAGGTGCTTGGTAACTTAAGAAATGAATGTTTTTGTATTTTGTGAATGTGGATCAATGGGACAACTCAATTCAGCTTATGGCATTCAAAGATGAAAATGATAAACAAATAGACAGTTCTCTCAAAGATTGATTAATCAGCAGATAACTTTAAAGTGGGTGAAGAACAGATTGTAACTAAACCAGTACAATGTAGGGTCTAAGAGACAATCAAGAGACTTATTATCAGGCTATGAGCTAAACAATGGGATAACAGCCATTC
>SNQJ01S0010499.1:114836-130909 GCA_010110895.2 Picea sitchensis
CGCTGTATCTTTTCCCTGGTTAACATGCAAAACTCAAATCCAAACGTCAACTAGCTCTGATACCACTTGATCCGTCAGGATTTTTCGAATGACTTATGGTTGAGTTTTTATTTGCATGAATTAATTGACCATTGGGAAACTTATCAAAAGAGCGAGAAAAGAAAATGAATTATACAGCCATTAACATATTTGCAGATCTGAAATGTAATGAAAAAAAACAGCAAACCATAATGCACAGGTTGATAACGGAGTTCGGCACAACTTTGACTACGTCTCTGGGCCTTTTCTCTATGAGGGAGGCTTCTTTATTTCTGTTCAAAATCTTAATAGTACATCTTTACAATGATGAATGGCTTCCAGGCTGATCTGGTTATGTTCGCCCAGATCTCTAGAATCTTGCACAACTTACAGCACCTGAAACTGATGTCCCGAGCTCTCAGAAATCGTCCGACAGCATCTCCTCCTCAACAGCTTCCCTGCCTCAAACTGGATTTGACTTGGCTTTGCCTCAACATCTCTACTCTCCAAAACTGTCCAAAAGCTGTCCAAAAGCTGACCCCTTGGCCTCAAAATGGCCTTGGTTAAATAGTTGGGAAAGTTGGTTATCCATCTCCAACTTCCTCCCAAGAACACCGTGAAGGAAAGAAAGCAGTCACTTGGTTCTGCCAGAAGTGGATGTCTCAACTTCATTGTATTTTGCTTCCATTAATGTAATCATCTTTCAGAGACAAGGAGCAAGTCGGGTGGCCTATCCCGAGCTTGTCGAGTGATCGGTAACCTTTTGGGGACCAAAAGGTCTTATTGTTGGGAGGTGTGATCCGAAATCGGATTCAAGTGATCCATGAGTTTAAAGTGGTACATCATCAATTTATCATATCTTCCTTCTGAGGTAATGTATAATTGAATGCCTTTGAATAAATCTTGCCACTCTTCATCCAGATATGAAATGAGCATACCTTTTCTCCACACTTTGTGCTTGTACCCATCCTTCAAATAGACCCTGAAATCCAGATTCTTAGGAGCGATGGTTTTGAACCATTTTTGACCAGTTCTTGGCAAACCTGTAGCTGCGGCAATGACAGCCTCATCCACCTTGATTTCCACAGAGCCAACGCGAGCTTTGTTTCCATCAAATGTCTTGGCAAAGGCTTCAGCTGTGGCCTGGTGAGACCCAACTTGTAACCTTTCTGTGAATTCCATGCACCCCGCATTTGAAAAATATCTCTGGACCTCGGGATGTGATTCTAAAAAGGATAAGTTATCCAATTCTCGATTGAGTAAAATGCCACTGCGTTTTCTCATCATTCTGCAGCTCAAGCACTTGACCACTGTAATCCCTGTAACCGCTTAGTCGAGCCGAGGTTCTATGCTGTTGAAAGCAGTCTGGGCTTCGGCTCTATTTTGAATTAAATGAAAACTTCGACAGTGTTTTGGAAACGGTTTGTGATATGAAACCTCTGTTTGATTTGATGGTGTCAGGCCGGCGGTACCTCCTCTGTACCTGCATCACCGAACACGAACTTGCCATTCCGGATGTGATGAGGGTTGAGCGTGGGTTCTGGAACGAATTCAAAATACAGTCATATCCTGACATGCATGATTTAGTTTGTATGATTGCCCACTCCTATCAGCGCATGCCTTGGATTTTCTCTGACGTGGGGGTGATCACCTCATCATTTCTTTCATACGTGGATATCACGCACGTGATTCCCGCTTCGTGCAGCAATGACCCGTGGAGAACGCCTCTACCAAACGCTCGCTTGCCACTTTCACCAGCGCGCGACTCTGCGAAGAAACCCCTGTTAGCTGCTGAAAGTATGCACTTTCAACAGCGCACCGCTTTGTAGAAGACACTCCTTAGCTGCGGAAAGTAATTACTTTCAACAGCGCGCCATATCAATCGAAATCGCTCCTTGGCTGTGGAAAGCGTGTACTTTTCACAGCGCGCCACCCGAGAACTGATTTTCAAAACCTTTCAATATGTGTCACTTTCAACAGCGCGTCAACTGGTGAAACGAGTTCCTTAGCTGTTGAAAGTGGGCACTTTCCACAGCGCACAATGAATCTTTGAAAACACGTTAGCTGTGGAAAGTAAAAAATGACAATTTTGAAAGAGAAGACTTTATGGGTCAATTATTTTCTAGGACACACCAAAACCAAAAATTTTCTCAGCTATAAAAACTCAAAAAGTAACTTGAAGATACTACCTAAAGCCATGATATCCACCACAAAACTCAACCGAAAGAACGGTTTTATTTTGGGAGTTAACAGGTTCAATTTTTAGAATAGAGTCTAAAGGATTGTAACTGTGGAAAAAAAAGAGTTTATGTTGGGTACGAATTGCTTGTTGTCCAATGACCATAAACCTTCCAAGAATGACCATAGCTCAAAAACACGGGAAAATTGAAATAAATACATCAATTGTTTAAGATTGAAGGGATATTTCTTTGTCTCGGGTTTCATGGCTACCTGCAGTCTATAGAAAAAAATTTCTTGCAACGTCCTCGGATCCTCTGGCTGATTGTTTTGCTTTCCCTCTTCTCATGTGAGCTTGTATTCCTGATTTCACCCTATGTTGGCCATCTTCTAATGGCCTATATCTTCTCACGATCAAATGTTATCCCTTCCTCTAAAATAGTGTGTTCCAAATAATGAATCTTCCTTTGGTAGAAGATGCACTTACTTAACTTGACATTCAATTGATGCTCTCTCAATACTTGTAGCACAATCCTTAAATGTTGCTCATGCTCCTCCTTAGTCTTTGAGTAGATGAGTATATCATCCAGCAAAACAATTGCAAACTTGTCCAAATATTCTCTTAACACTCCATTCATCAAAAAAATGAACAAACGGGTGCATTTGATAGCCCAAATGGCACCACCACAAACTCATAATGTCCATATCTTGTCATGAATGTTGTATTGTTGATATATATATTTTTAATTCTTACTTGATGATATCCTGACCTCAATTCAATCTTGGAAAAGATTTGTGTACCTTTCAACTGATCAAATAGAACATCAATCCTTGGCAAAGGATGTTTGTTCTTTATGATAACCTTATTTGGTTGTCTGAAATCGATGCACAACCTTAAGGTTCCATCCTTCTTCTTCAAAAAGAGCATTGGATCACCCCAACTGACACACTTGGGTGTATGTATTCCTTCTTTAAAAAAATTTCAAGTTGCATTGGCGATTCCCTCAACTCTGGTGTGCCCATCTTATAAAGAGTCTTGGACACTGGGGAAACTCTTGGCACCAAATCAATGGAGAAATCAATGTTTCTCTTTGGTAGAAACCCTAGTATCTCCCCAAATACATCCTCAAAATATTTCAAGTCCGAATGCTCTTCAACACTTGGCATTTTATCTGTGTTTCATCTTCCATGCAGGCTGCATAAATTTGGCATCCTTTCATAAAATTCTTCTTCAACTACACGGATGAAATTTCTCTAGTAGACACAAGCCTTGGAATCCCTTGAACTTTCCCCATCTTCCCTTCCCCATCAAGACAGGTGAATGACTTGTTGTAATAGTCGAGGACAACATGATTCTTGTCCAACCAATCCATATTGATCAAAAAGTCATATGAACCCAAAGATATGATGTTCAAATCTACCTTTGTGTTGTGTCCATTCATGTCCACTGGAAAATCCTTAACCAGCTCAATAATCTTTCTCTTAGCTCCAGTGGCTAGCTAAACCAACCAAGATTTCTCATGTTTGCTTCTTTGAAAATTAAATCTTTCAACAAGATTAGGATTTGTATAACTATGGATAACTCCAAAATCAATTAAAATGGTTATGGGTTGATTATCAATCTTACCATCTACTTCAATCATGGGAGATTAGTATTATGCTTGTTTTGTATCCAATGCTACATAGATCCTTGGCATGCTTCTTCCCATGTCCTCAAATGTATCAACCTCTTGAATATTGTGAACAATCCTCATCCTTTCTCCTTTATGAGGGAAATCCCTATACAAGTGGTCTCCCTCACATTCCCTACATTTTATGGGTTGTTGTCTTGGCCTTTTCCCAAATGATTCTATCATCTTGGGTTCATTTTGTGATGATTTCCCTTGATGATATGCTTGAGAGTTGTTTATGTAAAATGGTGGCTTAAAGACTTTCTTTCTTTTCTCCATCTTTCCTTTCTTTTTGTGATCCCAATCCTTTTGGAAGGTTGGTCTTCCTCGGTTCTGCTCATAAAGGTACTTTGTTTTCCTTATGGTCTATTCCAATGTCATGGGCTTATCATAATGTATGTTATCATTGTAGAAAGAAATTATCCCACTCATAAATATTTGTATTTTAACCTTCTCATCTTATGAATCCAACATACCTCAAAAATTCAAGGAACCTTCTCTCATACCCATCCATTGTCATGCTTCCAAGATTGAGTGCAAATAACTCTTTCATATTCTTGTCATAATAATTCTCTGACAAGTATTGTTGCAGGAAATATCTCTTAAATTGTTTCTAGGAAATTCTCTTTTCATCAATATGCTTAACCTTCTTGAGTTGATCCCACCACATAGATGTTTTTCCTTCAAGATGGTAGGTTGCAATTTTTTCTTCTACATTTGATGAATAAATGTGCAATTGGAAATATTTTCTCATTCCCAAAAACCATGCTTATGCATCTTCATCCTTCTTGTGATCACCATCAAAAGTAGGAGGATCAATCTTCCCAAGCTCTCCTTGCAAATAATCTACCTCAAACCTCCTCCTCTATCTTCGGACAGAGAACGCACTTGGGGTGCTCTCCAACCTTGAACCTACATGTTCTCTTTTAGTCAAGTGTCCTAATGAATGAAGATGATGATGATGTATGTTGACACTCTTTGATTGTCTATATCCCTCATGGTCATCCCTCCTATCCTGAGATATGGATACTTCTACTTTCTTTGAACTAGATGCTTGTTTTGTACCATAATCTTTATTGATTTTCTTATGCATCACATTCAGACTTTGTATCATATCTTCTTGAGTCCTCATCATCTTTCCATTGTTTTCCCTATAGCTCTACACTTCTCTCTACAAGCTTATCATAGTCTCAACTAGCTCCATTGGCTCCACTCTACTTCTACGTCCATTGGACTCAGTTTCTGCATTTCCCATGTTGACATGTAATCCCATGAACTCATCTCCATGATTGTAATATCCTTGGGAATCCTCCATATCTCTAGTCCTCATATAGGAACAAAAATCTAGTTTCATTTACCACTAATTCTGCAAGAATGTGCATGCAATAATTAATGTTAGAATAAGGCATATTGCAAGTTATTTATTAATTATATTACTAGTCATTCTTCAATTGAATTTATGAGACATGTGGATGCATTGGAATCCAATTCTGATTATTTAGATACATTTTCCTCTTAATTAACTTTTCGATGATTGTTTTTTTTTTCCCAAATCTAAGCTATGGGTTGATAGTTATGGTCTACACAAGTTTAGATTGTTTTCTCATTTTTATGCCACTATGCTACATGTGTCTTCTCTTCCATCCTGTACAATTTCAGGTACCCATCTTCCAATTCTGGTTCCATGGTTTTCTTTTATGGTCCATGATCTTTCCATATACCACTCTCGTGCCCCAAACCGACTTCTGAGGAAAGAGTTATGCCCTCTGGAAGTAAACAGGTACCTAATTTATACCCTATATTGTTTCTATTGTAACTTTCACATAGGAGCTTTGTTTTACGCTCATTGGGAAGCTCTTACTGATTTATTTCATTTAAGGAGCGGGGACTATGTGTACCAAAGGTATAAAGATTCTTTGCGATTTTGACCCCCAAAAAAGGTTTTTTAGGGCCTCATAATGCCTCTGTAAGTTTATGACCTTCGAAATCCTAAAAATATTCATAGAAAATGATCGGTTTACTGTTGTAGAGGTCCCTAAAACAGGTTGAATTTATCTTCAAATTCTTCGACATTGTTGCAACACCTTGTTAATTTGACCTGCATTTGTCATTGACAATTATTCCTCCATCAACCATCGGCAAAACCCTCTACAAGCCTATTGGAAAAACCTTCATAAACTCTTCTTGTCAGAGTGGTCGAGTATCATGTTATAAAGGTTTTCCCAAAGCCTACAATTTGTAATCCTATCAGACTTTACCTTCGCAGAATTTTCCCATCAAGAGGATCAACTTACCATGCTTGCATTTATGTCGGACTTTTCCCAAAATCTGCAGCCCACAAGAATGTCAGACTTTACCTTTGCGAAATTTTCCCACCACGAGGATCAATTTACCATGCTCGTGGTTCTTCCCAAAATCCATAGCCTGCAAGTCTATCGGACTTTACCTTCATGGACTTTTCCCATCGGAAGGATCAACTTACCATGCTTGCATTTCTTCCGGAAATCATAAGCCCGCAAAGCTATCAGACTTTACCTTCATGAACTTGTCTCATCAAGGGGATCAACTTACCATGCTCATGGTTCTTCCCAAAATCCACAGCCTGCGAGCCTATCAGACTTTACCTTCATAGAATTTCCCCATTGGGAGGATCAACTTAGCATGCTCGCGGTTCTTCTCAAAATTTGCAGCCCATAAGACTATTCCTAAAAGGATTTTCCCAAAATCACTTGCTTGAAAAGATTTACCCAAAATTCAGTTTTCCTTAAAGGTATTTTCCCGAACGCATTCTCCTAAAAACCAATTTTCTCGAACGCATTTTTTTGAAGGCAATCTTCTAAGAAGCATCATCCATGTTGGATACGAACTGTCAATATTCGATATCGGATTGAAAAGGAAAAGAGGGCTATCAATATATTGAGTGTATGAGATAAGTATTTTGACTATCATTAAAACTTGGGTTTTTTTCCTCATGTTGAAGTTTTTTCCACAATAATTCCCAGTGTCATTGATTGGTATGTATTTCTTTATTCATTTTCCTTAGGATGTTTCATTTCTTCATTTATTTTATGTCTATGAATGTTATGATGAATTCTTTATAAGTTGTAACTGGGATGTTATGTGAATGAAATTGTTGTTAAGATAGTTGTAAAAAAATTAATAGCCAACAGTTAACAAATGGTAGCATTTGAAGCACCATAGAAGAGAACATATTGTAATACACAATGGCAATCAATTCTAACAGTCAAAAAGGGACACTGAAATGAAAGAAAACAATTGTTGTTGTGATCAAAAATGGTTTCCAAGACAACGATGTGTAGAAAAGTCATTACAGTAAAATAATGAACAAGAAGGAAGTATAAATCCCAAACTCTAAGAATGAAATCACTATTGGGTACAAGTAATATTTTGAAAATGATAGAACTAGGTTCGAAGTATCATTAGCTATAATCACATGCAATAGGAAACCTTGAAGGGAAGGAGAATTTCTACTTCCAAAAGTAAGAAACCTTAGTGTAAAATATACTCCACTGCACCTGAGCAATGTTGATAAGACCAAGGATCCAAGAAAAGAATAAAACAAACATACAATTTGGCTTCCATCTACAACACGAAATTTGTAATCGACAACTCTAAAATTGAGAGTAGTCATAAAAAAATAGGGATGAACGATACTAGTAGATTCTAGCAGCATAAATAATTGCATAGACATCATTTTTGCTAAGAAATTAAGCATATTTGTACAACCTACCAAGGATCTCACAGTTAGGATTGTTGATGGACAATAAATCAGAGTACGGAGTTGACATAAAATTTATATACAAATACAAATTTGACATTACAAACATGGTTTTTACATGATGCCACTTGATGGAATGGATATGGTACTAGGCACCAAATGATTGATATAGTTGGGTACTTACACCATGAACCTCCAAGAGATCCATGGAATTCATGTGGTACAAAAAGAAATATAAACTATATGGATCAGAAACTTTATATCACAAGGCAAGCTCATCACAATCAATGAAGAAACAAAATGTCAAGAAGAAACTATCTATATGTCAAAGAAAAAATCATTAGTGATCACCAAAATAAATAAACTAACTTTGGGGCATTATAATCAAGTTTTAAATGAATCTTCAAAGCTTTCAAACCAAGTTTCATAACCAAAATCCAAAACTAAATAGCCCTCCCCAATTGATGAAAAAAGGACCATGAAGGACACTTTAGAAAGGGGATCATCCAAAAACTAGTCTTTTGAGAATGCTTTGAGGACGAAGCATTTTGAAGGGAAAAACAATGTTATGAATATAAAATATTGTATAGATAAAGGAACATAAAGCTTAGGGTAAAATGTAATTCATATATAATTATTAAAAAATATAACTCATAAAGACATGATTGAACATAAAGGGTCACCGGGGAAAAACAATGTTATGAATATTGACGTCGACACCCGCAACCTCTCAACCCGCATGTCGAAAGGTCCACGTCAACACAGGATATTTCCTTTACACCGGCCCGAAGAGATTTTCACTGGCTCTTCTATTTTCCTTTTGGAAAATCTGCACCCACAGCAAATCCTCATGGGATCCCCTCTTTGCACGTAGGAGATCGGATTTTGCACTTTCGCGAGTCCATAGGTCGAGCGTTGGTCTCTTGAATCCCTGAAACCCGAAAACAGTCAACGCTGACCTTTCCTCTTTCCTTTTCGGTATTTTCCTTATTGCAATTTAGACGATCGCGATGTCGAGAAACTCATCTCCTCGACTACCGAATCTCGATTTGCCGAAACTCTGATACACTCGCGAGCTTTGACTTTCAACGCCACTTCACTTCTGTCGAGACTTCAGACTTCGCAATATCGCGAATCCTAATGTAATGAGTTCGGAACTTCACTCCGCGAAACTCCGAAACGGTCAGCGGAGTTTGAATCCGTGTTAGTAATGCACCACCTGTCCACTTCGCTGAATCTTGTGGCCCACACCGTCCTCTCAGCCTTCGGGATTTCACGTTTCGTGATATCATGATTCCCGCTGCAAGGTTTATAGGACTTCAACCTACGAAACCCCGATATGGAAATCCACATGTAAATCCAACGGCCCTTATGGCTCGGATCTACGGTCCTGCCCCTTCTGAGTTTTGAACCTTTAGGGAATACTCGTTGTATCTCCCCTGTTCCTCCGCGAGATCTAACGGCCCACGGGACTTCGCGGTTTCTCCTCAGATAATTTCGACCGTCCGTTCTTACTCTGAGAGTCTGTCCTCCTGCAGCCCCTCGTTGCTACGCTTTCCTTTGGCCACTTCGAAGGCTTTGAATCCTTTTTGAACCTTTCCCAACTCTGAGTCTTCCAGAAAAACCCTTACACGCACTCCTTGCGGCAGACTTTCAGTCACTTCCCAGTGTTGGAATTCCTTCGATTCTGCCACACCTGCAACAACAGTCTCTCAATGCTTCACTCAAGTCCACAACCCTAAGACTTCGCTCAGCCTGCGCACTCCTTGCACGGCTCCTGTTCCAAACTACACTTCTGCAGAAATGAGAACAAAAGTTATTCCTCCTGAGATTTCATAGACGAACCTCTGAACACCTTGTCGACGCACTCCTTGCGGACAATTCAACTGCACTCTTTGCAGGAACTCTTGCTCATATAGAGAAACAATTGAAACTCATTCCTCTTCCATTTCCTCTCAGATTTCAAACATTCAACAAGAAATCATTCATACATAGCATAAAAGCCACTGCATGACAGAAAGAGTAAAAAACATTAGTGAGCATAGCATTCAAAGATGCATACACAGAGAATATATGAACACCATGAGTCTGAATCACATCTTTCTTATATTAATTCAGAACTTCTGTACATGGCGTCTGGTACACAGCTCTCTGCTTCTTCTCTTCTATGCTCTCTCTCCAATAATGTTACAATACACAAGGAGGGTGTCTATATCCTGTTTCCCTCTTGCGCTCTAAAACTATCTAATCTATCATTCAATTCTATCTACTTGCATTAACTACTATAAATGCCTTCTACCTACTAAGGATGAGAGCAAATCGCTCAAGGTTCGTTTACATTTTACAAGTGCACTTCTTCTTAATGACTTCATTTAAGATCGCGCAATAACTTCAAGGTGATTTCAAAATTTGTGCTAGGCGCTTTTCCAGCTGTCTGATTGTCTCCGCGCTGGCTCGCTTGAGATGCTCCTGCATCAAATATAAAATATTGTATAGATAAAGGAACATAAAGCTCAGGGTATAATGTAATTCATATATAATTATTAAAAAATATAACTCATAAAGACATGATTGAACATAAAGGGTCACCATAGGCATATAAATGTTATACACTCTCATTCATGTACTCATCAATTCATCATTTAATAAATATTTTTATATAATTCCGATATGAAATGTTTTTATTATAATTTTATTTATAACACTCTTCGTTTGTTGCAAGCATTGAGTGATTTCGCCCCATCACCCATATCCACAAAGGTGCAAACATTAAAGGTGATGTTGTTGTTAATAATGTAGTGGATTTAAATTTGGATAAACATGTGATATGGAGTAATCACAAATTTTCTTATTTAATATGGTTTAATGAGCTAATTACAAAATATCACTAGAAATCAAATTTAAAATATCACTACAAATCAAATTTATAGAATGGAAACTAGAAAATTCAATATCTTAAACTAAATTAGGAACTTTATTGGAATCTGTTAGACAAAACAGGGTATTCCACACAGGACGAACACCTTCATTAACTACTCACACATCCAAATCAAGGATCAACAAACTGATGTTGTTACGTGGTTAAAACACTCGAACATGAAAACAACCCGGCCCCAGCCAACCTGGCCACTTGAAGCAATATATTAATACAAAAGAAAAACATTTTATAAGAGAGTTTCTCACAATTTATCATCGGAAAATGACCCTCCATGCTCTTTAAATAGAGATCATGAACCAATTGGGTGTTAAGCCATGGATCAATGTAGTTGTTAAGATCGAGGAGAATAGGATTTGTCGGATTACTCTATGTATAGAACATATTGTGATCGTCAAATTACATAACTACAATGCATACTAAAGAAACACACTTTTACCTAAAGACGCATTAGACCAAGTTGAACTTAACTAACTCCCAAGTGTCTAAATATCCTAACATCCCCCCTTAAGAACAACTTGGGATAGGATTGCATTTACAAAGGTGACACAATAGAAGAAGGAAGGAGGAATTAGAGCCTACCCCCCTTTAGTCACAACTTCTTGAACTCCTAACATAGATCGAAGTTTATAAAAAATTTCTTTTGTAAGAGACTAAATGTGAAAATGTATGCAACTTGATCTTATGTAAGGAAAAAGAGCACTTCAATAACTACATCATGAATGAGCTTTTTGATGAAGTTCATGTGTACCTCGATGTGTTTGTTTCGTTGATGTTGAATCGGGTCTTTGGCAAGCTTGATGGCACTCTAATTATTTCACCAAAGGGTGGTTGGATGTTGTTGCTAGAATCCGAACTCTAAAAGGGTATTTTGAAGCCACAAGGCTTCTTGAGTTAAATTAATTATTGTTTGATACTATACTTCTTGTGAAGAAAGACCAATAACATGTTTTTCTGAAAAGCCCAAGTGACAGGTCCAAAACCAAGGCTAAAAACATAACCTACAATCGATTTTCGATCATCAGGGTTATCATACCAATCCGAATCAGTGAAACCAACCAACAAAGGAGTCCCCCCTTAACTATAATGTATCCCAAACTAAACTGTACCACGAATTTAATGAAGTATTATTTTTGCTACTTTCTAATGGCTTTCATGGGGTCTTTGAATATACCAGGAAACAAGACCAACAACAAAGGAAATACCAAGACGAGTATGAATCAAATATAAGAGGCTACCAACTAATTAACGGTACAAAGTGGCATCGACTTTAGGAGTAGTACAAGTGGCAACAAGATTGACTCCATGACTGGAAGGGAGAAGGGCTTGGTTTAGAATCGTCCATGTGAAAGCATCGAAGATGGTCACAAGCATACTTAGACTAGGAAATAACAATTCCTCCCTTAGTTTGCAATACTTGAAGGCCAAGGAAATAATTCAAATAGCCTAAGTTTGTCATTTCAAATTTCTTTTTAAGGTTGGATTTCACATGAGTTAAAATTTAGGATCGCTACCAGTGAGGATAAGGTCATCAACATAAAGAACAAGTATTATGAGATGGCTTCCTACTTTCTTGGTATAGACATTAGGGTCATAATGAGCTCCAGAAAATCCAATGTCAAGAAGAAAGTGATCTATTTTGGCACCAAGCTCGAAGAACTTTCTTAAGACCATAAAGAGATTTCTTAAGGAGAGAAACAAGGTTGGAGTCATTCTAGATATAAGCATGAGGTTGTTCCATGTATATTTTTGCTTGCAAATCCCTGTGCAAGAAGGTGGGTTTAACATCCATCTGATGCACCTCCCATTTAAGTGAGGCAGCAAGGGCTAGAACAAGGCGGATGCAATTCGTTTTGGCTACAGGGACAAAAGTTTCATTATAGTCAATGCCTTCAACTTGAGAGAATCCTTTGGCAAATAATAAGTCCTTGTGTCTTTCAACACTTCCATTTGATGCATACTTAGTTCTATACACCCATTTACATATGACAAGTTTTCTTCCTTTTGGAAGAGGTACAAGATCCCAAGTATCGTTCGCCATTAAGGAATGATATTCTTAATTCATTGTTGTGTCCCAATCTAGATGGACAAAAGCTTCCACAAATATGTCTAGATCATGAGTCCCTGAAACTTGAGCCAAAAGAGAAGAGGATCGTTGAAACTATGAATGTGTCTAATGTTGATCTCTAGGAGCATCAACAAGGTCACCAATTGCTTCTTGAGTTGAACAGACCCATCTCGGAAGCAGTAGTATTGGTGCAAGTTCATGCTCAATGGACTAATATGGAGGAAGGTGAGCAGAAAGAGGGGGATTTTCATCCTCACTATCATCATCTAAATATGAAACTAGAATAGGCACAAAATATGGCACAAATGTTGAAGATTGCTCGTAGGGCACAAGATTTTCATCAAATTTAACATCTCTTCGACTAATAATTTCATTGGAATGAGTTTGAAGAATTCAATAGCCTTTGACATCTTTGGAATATCCAACAAATATGCACTTCTCACTTTTAGGCTGTAATGTTTTCATTTTCTCATCAGGAATGTGATCCCATGCTACACTACCAAATACATGGAAATGGCTTACCTCTAGCCTAATTTTAGTCCATGCTTCTTCTAGTGTTATATTTTTTAAAGCCTTTGGGGGAGTGTGATTTACTGTGTAAGTTGCACAATTGATGGCTTTCATCCAATAATGAAGGCTTAATCCTTTAGATTGGATCATACAATCAACTATTTCCTTTAATGTGTGATTCTTTCTCTCAACAACACCATTTTGTTGTGGTGTATATGGAACAATATGTTGCATTTGAAATCCCTATGTAGTGCAGTAACTTGTAAATTTTTTGTTCACATATTCGCCTCCATTATCTATTCTTAATATTTGAAGTTGATGTCGAGATTGTTTTTCTACAATGGACTTATAGGACAAAAACTTGCCAAAAGTTTCTTTCTTAATTTTTAAGAAGTAAACCCAAGTGCATCTGAAGAAGTCACCAATGAAAGTTAAGAAGTACTTGCACCCAGAGAAAGGTGAATGATCCGCAATTCTATATGCAAAATTTAAAATGCAACAACAGAATAGACTACCACACAAGAATAAAACGTTGCACAATAAAAAAATACACATAGAATGAAAGAGAACAATACTGGAATTGAGAAGCAAATTACCATCTATTGTATTTTCAGCAAGAAGACACCCTTTTTATCATATTGGGCGATTTTTTGTTTACAGCAACAACAAGAGACTTGTTGTTTTTATTTCTAACTGACAAGCATTGTTTCCAATTATTACTGACCGAATTAACTGACATTCTAACATGAATTATGGAGCGCCTTGTCTTACTGAACTTAAGAAGGCTTTTTATTAATTAACTTCCTGACGGAACAACATTCTAACTATTTATTAGGAAATTTTTATGCGTCCTTATGCTGATTGGCGAAGGAAGATGGGTGCCCTCTATGGTGTCCTTATTCCTCGTTGTTTAGATCCGAAAGCGTCCCTATTTCCGCCATCAAATGAGGAAATTTTCACTGCATTCTCTCCAATTCTTTCTCGAACTATGTCGGGATCATATCTGAGTGGGCGTAATTGATGATGTTTTCCTCTGAATCAATGCCTATCCTGCAAGAACCACACACGAGCTTCCAAGTGAACGGACAATGGCGCGTGAATTTTATGAGGCCTATGTTTTTCACTCTCTAGTGTAGTTGGTAATGCAACGGCTATTGATCTAGAATCGGATCCAGAAGCCTGACAGGGCTTAAAAATGCTCAAAAATTAAAGTGCTCGGAATCTGACGAAACTAGCACCATTGCGTCAGTCTCGTCTTCCTGATTCCGTCCATATATTCACTTCGTCAAACAGGCTCCGTATGCGAAAGATATCGCATTTTTTTCGAAAGCCCAAACAAGTAAAAAGTCAAAGGTCAACTAGTCAAAAAGTCAATGTTGATGTTAGCATGACATCAGCATGCTAACTATGCAGGAGATGACGTGGCACTCTCTGGTTGATGGTGATTGGGCAGGTTCGCTGATAGGGCAGACATGTGGCAGGCAACTTGATCCGAAATCGGATCCAGAAGCCTGATAGGGCTTGAAAAATTCTCAAAAATGAAAGTGCTCGGAATGCAACGAAACCTGTGCCATTGCGTTCGTCTCGTCTTCCTGATTCCGGTGGTATATTTATTTCGTCAAATGGAGTCCGTATGGAGAAGATATCGCGTTCTGTCTGAAAAGTCAAACAGGCAAAAAAGGGGATGACTGTACAGTCCGTACAGTCCACGTGGCAGGTTCGTACAGCTGACGTGGCATGTTCGTACAGATGACGTGGCGGTATCAAATTGCGACACGTGGCATCCTGGGATGACGACACGTGGCAACACCGGAAGGCGACACGTGGCAAGCGGATTTGGCCGATTTGGCATACAGTTGGACCAGTACGGAGGTGACACGTGTCACCACTGAAAGGGTGACACGTGGCAGGATGACGTCATCCAGTGACGTGGCAGGATGAAACAGCAGGTCGACGTGGCAGTACGGCATATGACTCGGAAGATTGATGTGGGCGAATCACAGGTTGACACGTGGCCCAGTCAAGGGCTGCCACGTGGCACCCCATTATTGGTTCGTTGGTTTGAATACAAAATATGGTTTGGTGGCGCCGGGGGTCGAACCCACGACCTCCCGGCAGGGCAACGGACTATGAAACTCGGGCTAGCCACTTGGGCGACGCATGATTCTTGTTATAACAACGAGTTATTTTGGTTTTGAATTAATACAAAGGTTCATACGGCGGGGAAAAGAGCCGGAGCCTAGCCCCAGCCCTCGGCGCCAAAACCATACGGCAGTGACCATACCACATGACTACAGCTCGTTCCATAACATACGCGCGGGGGTTATAACCATAACCCACAGACCTATGGATGCGCCAACGGAACCGGGGGGCTAATAAATTGGGCGCGGGTTATTTGTTGTACAGTTTGGCCGTGGTCCGATGGACATGCCACGGGACTGGGACCGATAAACACACCACGAGCGCAGTTGGACAGTTAGCCACGGGGCCACATGCCCTTGCCACGAGACCAGGGCTGGACGAGATATGGGGGCTAGCGCGTAGCCTATGGGCTCGCGCTCAGCCAAAAATAGCCCATGTGACCACAAAAAGGGGCGCGCGCGGGGATTTGGGGGGCCTAGCGCCCAATAAACTATACAAAGTGGGTTTTGTTGTTAAGAATTTGGTTTTTTTTTAATTAATTGTGCCTATTATTAGCAAATTTACTCCATTTTGGGGGGATATTGGGCATTTTTGGAGGCCAGATTCTTGGAGGAAGTTGGGGATGTGAAACCAACTCCAAGGCTATATAAACCAGGCCTGTTTGAGGCCAAACACAGTCATTTAGAGCAGAGTTATGCTGGAGGAAAGCCAAGCCAAAGTCAGTTTGATGCAGGGAAGCCTTTGAGGTGGAGACGTTGTCGGATCGTTTCTGGGAGCTTGGAGCATCAGTTTTGCATGTCGTTTCTTTTGCAG
>SNQJ01S0010499.1:130919-213597 GCA_010110895.2 Picea sitchensis
CCCAGTCAAGGGCTGCCACGTGGCACCCCATTATTGGTTCGTTGGTTTGAATACAAAATATGGTTTGGTGGCGCCGGGGGTCGAACCCACGACCTCCCGGCAGGGCAACGGACTATGAAACTCGGGCTAGCCACTTGGGCGACACGTGATTCTTGTTATAACAACGAGTTATTTTGGTTTTGAATTAATACAAAGGTTCATACAGCAGGGAAAAGGGCCAGAGCCTAGCCCCAGCCCTCGGCGCCAAAACCATACGGCAGCGACCATACCACATGACTACAGCTCGTTCCATAGCATACGCGCGGGGGTTATAACCATAACCCACAGACCTATGGATGTGCCAACGGAACCGGGGGGCTAATACATTGGGCGCGGGTTATTTGTTGTATAGTTTGGCCGTGGTCCGATGGACATGCCACGGGACCGGGACCGATAAACACACCACGAGCGCGGTTGGACAGTTAGCCACGGGGCCACATGCCCTTGCCACGAGACCAGGGCTGGACGAGATATGGGGGCTAGCGCGTAGCCTATGGGCTCGCGCTCAGCCAAAAATAGCGCATGTGACCACAAAAAGGGGCGCGCAGAGGGATTTGGGGGGCCTAGCGCCCAATAAACTATACAAAGTGGGTTTTGTTGTTAAGAATTTGGTTTTTTTTTAATTAATTATGCTTATTATTAGCAGATTTACTCCATTTTTGGGGGATATTGGGCATTTTTGGAGGCCAGATTCTTGGAGGAAGTTGGGGATGTGAAACCAACTCCAAGGATATATAAACTAGGCCTGTTTGAGGCCAAACATAGTCATTCAGAGCAGAGTTATGCTGGAGGAAAGCCAAGCCAAAGTCAGTTTGATGCAGGGAAGCCTTTGAGGTGGAGACGTTGTCGGATCGTTTCTGGGAGCTTGGAGCATCAGTTTTGCATGTCGTTTCTTTTGCAGGGTTCTAGAGATCAGGGAGAACAAGACCAGATCAGTCTTGTAGCCATTTGGCATTGTAAAGATGTAATTTTGAGCACTTGAGCAGAAATAAAGAAGCCTCCCCCACAAAGAAAAGGCCCAGAGACGTAGGCAAAAGTTGTGTCGAACTCCGTTATCAACCTGCGTTCTTATGGTTTGCTGTTTATTATTCATTTCAGATCTGCATATGTGTATTTGAATGATATAATTCCTCTTTCTTTCCTCATTCTTTCACTAAATTCTCAAATGGTTAATGAATACATGCAAGATTAAAACTCAACCATAATCATTTAAAAGATCCAACGGATCACAACTGGACCAGTCAATGATTGACAAGTGGCATTAGTTTGTCAAATGGAGAGGTGCCACGTGGCCTAGTCATGGGCAGCCACATGGCACCCAGTCACCTTGTCAGCAGTGTGTGGCAATTTCCAAAAATGTTTTGTGGTCATGGGTTTTGAACCCACAACCAACCACCAAGCCTAAGCGCTTTCACATATGACCCAACACCAATGCGCCCATGTATCACTTGTTTAAACAAATGTAATTTAATATATATAAAGTTGATATATGTATTATGGAGGGTGGAAAGGGTTGGGGCTTAGCCCTAGCCCACGGTTCAATACACTTACCATAGAACCACAGAGCTGGAATGGAGGGCTTACCATATGCGAGAGTTTGGGATAAGGGGGTAGCCCTTGGACCCCGTGCCACCATACAACCACCGGCGTATATTGTGGGGCCTATCCCTCAGAGTGCGGGTAAGTTGTTAACCGCCAGTCATATACCCTCCACCATAAGACCAACATCGAGACCATATGTTGGGGAGTGTATGTAGGAGGCGGTTCTATGGAATGGCACATGCGACCATGGAGTTCGGGAGAGGGGGCCAGCGGGCCACATGTCCATCCATGCGACCGATTTTAGGGGGAGCGCGCTAGTTTGGGGGGCTTATGCCTAATTTTATTCAAAAAGTGGGTTTTCTATTAAGATTTTGGATTTTATTTGATTATATGCCTGTTTTTAATTGATTTTCTCCATTTTTGGGAGATATTGGGCATTTTTGGAGCCCAAATTTTGGGAGGAAGTTGGGGATGGATAACCAACTTCAGATCTATATAAACCAGGATTGTTTGAGGCCATGTAAGATAGAAAAATCAGAGTTATGCTGAAGGGAAGCCAAGCCAAAGCCATTTTTATGCAGGGAAGTTATTGAGGAGCAGACGCTGTCGGGCCATTTCTGGGAGCTCCGGACATTCGTTTTGCGTGTCGTTTTCTTTGCAGGATTCTAGAGATCTGGAAGAACATGACCATATCAGTATTGTAGCCAATTGGTACTGCTGCGATGTACTTTTGAGCTTTTGAACAGAAATAAAGAAGCCTCCCCCACAGAGACAAAGGCCCGGAGACGTAGGCAAAGTTGTGCCGAACTCTGTTATCAATCCTCGTGTTATGGTTTGTTGTCTATTATTTCATTTCAGTTCTGCATATGTGTATATGGATGTCATAATTCCTCTTCTTTCCTCATTCTTTCATTAAGTTTCTCAAATGGTTAATTAACACATGCAAAATTAAAACTCAACCATAGTCATTAAAAGATCCTACGGATCAGCTTCCCAAAGACGACGTTGAACGAAAGTGTGAGTATAACGTTCTTTTGACTGTTGTTCTTTTTATTGATGTGCAGGACCCACTCGGTACTAATCAACCAATGCTTCATTATCTTCCTGAACATTTCCCTTAAATACAAAATCCCTGGAAGAACAACGGGTGTGTCCTATACACCCTATCTAATTAATTGCTCCAACTAAGAAGGGATTCCTTTGCAGATGATTGTGCCTTGCTATACTGCATTTGTAAGAATTTTGTTTGGCTAAATATTTCTCAATAATCTGTTTGGAAAAAAATGAATTCCCAGGAAAAGACTTATAATATGTTGGCGCTTGTGTTGGAGTACATAACCTGCTAGCGGAGACTACTGGAACAGAAACTTGTTTTGGCATAAGAAATGTTTGAGATGCACAAGGCAAAGATAAAGGTGGAGTAGGGCCTGAATTCAAAAGTTGGTCAGGTTTGCATGTTATCACATCAACCTCTTGGGGAGCGAGGCGGTATGAAGGGGAATTGAGAAAAGAGGCTTTCGAAATGAGATCAATGGTGTACTCAATAGAGCAAGATGGGGGCAGTCTCGTGGGTTGGGGAAAGGCATTGACAAGTTCTGGGAGTGGGGAAGCCATGTTCTAAGGTGTTGGGTTGGTCAAATGGTCTCATTTAATGGGGTAAACCAAACACAAGGAAACATATTTTTTCAGATTAACTTGCTTAATGATTTCTTGTTCGTTCAGAGGCTGTGTGGAGTGAGGGGTAGAGGAGGTGAGAACATAGGTGCGTCCCTTATGTTGGAGCTAGTATTTATGGAATTTAGCATGATAAATAATGTTCTGGGCCTGTTGTTAAGGGAGTCCAAGTAACAAGTCAAAAAAATCTAAAGGAGAAACATCACACACCATAGTATCCCAGAAAGGGCCAATAGTGAAGGTCATCGCACAACACCGGGAGACACTAGTGAGGCGTGGGCCTTCCTTTTGTACCCATCCAAGTTGATATGGTTTAGGGTGCATAGTAGTTGAGAGTTGTAGGCATTGGACCAAGTCCTCTACAATGAGGTTCTTTTGGCTTCCCTTGTCTAGGATGAGAGTAGCCAATTCGTGCTTAGTTTGACAATTGTGGGTAAACAAGGGCAGAGGAGAGGTGTCATGTTCATTGATGGTTATCAGAATTAAAGATAAGATGGGTCAAATTCTATAAAAAAATTGAGATAAACATGTTGGCCCTTGACCATGTTTTGAGGGTTCTTTGACATATTGGACCTATTTTTGGGACTTCGACAAGTTGTCGAAGGAGGAGCACAAAATGAAGCAGAGATTGCGAGATATCAACCCATTTTTAGGGTTTTTGGGTTTTGGGATTATGTGATGGGTATGGGAATGTCGACCCATGGGTTTACCCATGTTTAGGCCTGATTTTGTAATATATATAGAAGACTAGGTGATGTAATGAGTGGCATCTATGTGAGGAGAACTTGTAAGTAGTGCTAAGTGCTAGTGTTTGATCTATGTGATCAACAGTTGTAAGTGTTGTGTGCATACTGTGTGAGGCTTGAAAGGCTAAGTGCAAGTAACTGTAAGAGACTGTGTAAAGTCTTGGTGTTGCACCCTAGCTCGAAGAAGGAGGTGTTATCGGACTAATCAGTAGGTGCAAACACTAACATATCTCCCTAGATCCACCTGGATCTATAACAAAACAGGACAGGATAGACTCTTTCCCTAAGTTGTAATCATTGAATCTACTAATAGGGAGGAATAAGTGGCATACCTTTATATCGCTTCCTTAGGTCTATGTTGCTCCCGCTTTGCTCCGATGCTCTCGTGAAGTCAAGTCCAAAACAACACAAACCAACCAAAGTGAAGATAGCAAAATGTATTCAACGTCAACTTAGGCATATGATCAAGGAATTACACAATAAGTAAGAGAGACTTTATGGGAAAGGGACATGTCGTTGTATCATATTAATTGAAAGTAGAAGATACAACCTGATCGCCTTGATGTCGCAATCTTCCTTTCAATGACCCTTGGTTACAACACACACACTTGCTCTGTACTTGCATGAAGAAGATCCAATTCCTCTTGATAGACCAACTAGAGTCTTCAAGCCTCTATCCAAGCAAGGTTCTTCACACAACTCTTTCACGAATTCTTCATTCAATATTACTTAACCTTTTCCATGAGAAAGATTTCAATATATAGGAGAAGGAGAGATGGTTACATGGATGAGGATTATCCCATCAAATCTGAGAAGTCAGTAAAATGATAACCATATGAATGCCAAATCATTTTCTAGAAGATTTCCTTCTAGAACCCTCGAGACCTCTTCTCCTTTCCAAGCTTAAAAATAGGTTTGCACCTTGTGTATGGATAAAACTGTGAGAAGTTCGCACCCTAAGTGTAGGTGGCCTGCGAGAATGAGGGATTCTCGCACCCTAGGCCATAGGCAGCCTGCGAACTCACTTTAAAAATATGCTTTTGGAAGGAGACAAGGGCCACTTTTCTCAGGCAAAAAGTCCTTGTTGGGAGCCTGAATGCACCATTGTTAAGACATCACCAGAGTGACCAAAATCATGTGTAACAGAATGCCCCCCAAAGTATGAGGCCAGAATCTGTGACAGTCGAAATACTTTGTAAACTGCGCGTGTGTGTCAGAAACCAGGAGTGCACCTAATCGGAAACCTGCAAACAACCAAGCATCTGCAAAATATAATACTAGTTCTGAGGTAGGCATTCCCATACTCAGATCACAAATGGATGACATCATGAACGTAGGTCATGGCCACCAATCATACATCATGGATCCATGCCATCAAATATACTGCATAGCCACTAGGAATACACGATGGATCTATGCGAGAATACTCAAATTAAGATGGCATAGCCACATGACATACAAAGTGGATCTATGTGTCAACAAATCATACATATTCCATCGCAGCCTGGATCAAAAATGAAACCCAGGGTCTTCAATCTCGTCACCTGAAAGTACGAATCTAGCCATGTGATTATATGTGTTGAAGTCGAACATGGTAGAAACCACTTGATTACCGGTCATTGATGAAACCGTTAACAAGTGCGAGGGAAATCACCATTAATGTCAATGACTCACAAGGTACACTAGTACAATCCAACGAATGTGAATAAATGAGTTGAGGTCGAACATTCAACGGAATCTCTTGATCAGAGGTCAATGATGAAAACCCGCTGTCGAAAGCGAGAGAACCTTCCATTGAGGCATGCAAGTTCCAAGGTACCAAATAATTTCTAAGTCTTGTTTTCGGATAATGAGTTGGAGTCGACAGAACAAGACTCGTCACAGGAGGGCCTTGATGTATCCCCCATCAATGACATGAAATAAGTAACAGATTTTGAAGGTGAAACAGAGTATGGATATAGATGGAAATGGACACAGGGAAGGTTGACTTGGTAAGAATGGACAACTGCAGATGGCCGACTCAATAGAGGTTTTGGATGAACTTATCTTGAACATATGAACGACACGACCAGGGACTTGGTAGCACTGACTCAGAGACGACTCAGGATATGACCTTGTAGCAAGTCGAATGAGAGACAAATGGATTTCCCAAACTGGCTTCAAATAATGAATAGGGGGTGTGATGTTCAAGAGCGACACTTACTATCAAAAAATATGAATCCGAAAACACATCCCTTTCCCAAATTTTCCCCCACCATTTTTGGCGAGTACCTCTTTATTTTTACGCAAGCTTGAGGAGGATAACATATGTTTGTTGATGTAAGCTCATCCTTCAGACAAGTCCCTTAGAGTATATTTAACGAACCCTAGGAAGGAGTGGCTCGGTCCCATTACGGGTCTTTCGATGTTTGTTTAACGAGTCCAAAGATAGAAAACTCGAAGGTTTTTCATGATTATAGAGTCTGGAAAAACACTTAAAAGAGAACTCTCTCAGTTCCTTTTTCGTAAAGTAGTCTAAGGATACTGAAAAAGAGATAAATTATCGCCCAACAGACGCTTTATTCAAATACTTTAACGAGCGTGAAAAGAACAAGATCGCTCGGAAATCTTTTCATGTTTAGAGAGTCTGAAAAGAGCTTAAAGAGAACTCTAGGGGGTTCATTTTTCGTATAACCTTTATGAGCCCGAAAAAATGATAAAAGTGTGCTCGATTACATTCTCATGTATTTTTGAGCGCGAGAATGAACAAAGACTAAGCTTGAGGTTTTGTCTAAAAACCATAAAAAACAATTATGCATGCGATGAAAAAAGGGAAAACATCCGTACTCCTTCATGTGGACTTCAAAGTCGTTATATCTGCAAAAAGTCACACTCATAGGGCTATTAGGCATTAGGTTTGATGAATAAAACAATATAAAAATCAACAAAAATGGTGAAAAGCAAATAAATGTGGGTAAAAGGGCTTTTACCATATTCATTGTGATTTTGCCAAGAACTTTGCCCAAAACAACTCTTTTTACCTCACATTTCATTGTTCGATCGTGGGAGCCACAGGCGACCATTTGGTGAACCGTCTCCGTCAATGATGTAGGCTCTTGATCTCCTATATTTTCCATGGTTTAGTTTTTATTTTCATTGGCAATTTTCAAGGTTTTGGATTTGTTTTAGGGCCAAAACTTGTACCTGGGCGTTCTCGTAGGCTAGCCATACAGGACCTGCGAGAATGCACGATTCTCGCAGGTGGCCTCAAAGGCACCTGTGAGAATCTCACACTGTGCTAAAGGGGAACCTGCGAGGGCTGAAAAATGAAATTTCACTTTGATTTTTGCTCAATAAAAAAAATGCCAAGGTTTGAAATGAGTTGTTGATGCTCTTCTTATGGTTCTTGTGCAGTCATTTGACCATCACGATGTTGGAGTGGAGAGAAAGAGAACATGAGAAGGAAGATGCCATTGTCGGGAATGACCCGGGTACCCTTGCTGCCCTCCGAGACTGTAGGCTCTTGAAATTCTTCCGGATTCCAGGCATGAGGGCCCAAATCAAATTGTTGGAACACCTGGTTCATATGTGGGACGTGGACCAGCAGTTGTTTCACGTGGGAGTCCACACCTTGACCCTAGATATTGAGGATATGTACTTTCTGACAGGGTTATCATGATGTGGGTACCACTCTAGCTTGACTAGTAGCCGAGGCGGCGGACTCCCTATGAGTGAGTATTGTCGCCATTATTGTGTCCCAGAGGCAGGAAGAAGCAAAGGTAAGGTGGCTATTTGGGGGGTTCAAGACTTGACCCTCAGAACCATATTGTTCACTATAGCATGCATGGCTGGGAGCGCAGCTCCACACATGGCTCTCTAGAGATACTTCCAATATGCCATAGAGTGCACAGAGCCACGAGTCTTCAACTGGTTGGATGCAGTTCTCCGCAGTATGAAGAGGCAGTTGAAAAAATGTAGGAAGGGTGACCTGAAGCAGTTCGGGTACGGATCACTTTTGGTGTCCTTCTTTGAGAGGGTTCCATTACTAAGATTACAGGTTGAGTGGGGTTTACCGGCCCCGCAGGATCCAAGGATGCTGAGGTGGTGCAACCTCATGGCCCGACACGTAGCTGGGCCTATCATCAAATACAACGATTCATTCTTTGACTGGTTGCGGCCACAAATGTTGATGGTTGATGACTACGCCTACGTCAGATTGGACTTCTGAGGGGATCTGGATTTAGCCCTACCTGAGGATGCTCAGTGGGGTGACCTAGGTAAGAAGTACACATTTTGTTATTTTAAATGTTTTTGTGATTTTTATCATATAAAATGTTTTTATGTTTGTCCAAGAACTGATCAAAAATATCTTTTTGATGACACAAATGTGGGTCCATACCGACCTCCAGGCACATCTCCTATTCAGCGACGAGGAGAGGTGGCTCCAGTGGTGCGATGGGATGCTGAAGACTATGAGGCAGTGGAGAAAAACTTGGAGGTTTTAACTGCTGACATTCTGGACATGACTATCAGAGAGATCCCTCAACGTTATCAACGCCATATTGTGGGCATGTCAGAGTCTATTGGTCGACTGCTTCATAGGGTTGCCCAGGTAGTTGTGTGTTATCACGAGCGTCACCCATGATTCTACTTTGTAGAAGCTATGAGCTTCAGATTTTTAAATTTTGGTCCTTGGAAAGAAACTTTTTGTAAAAACTTTTGATCGTTATATACATATATATGGATTCTACCGGTTTATATTGTGTTGTGTGATACACGTGATGTGATTGGTTTATAAATGGCCCAAATGTCTGTCTAATACATAGTTAGCTAATGCATCAGTTAAGGTATTTAGACATCTAGGAATATGCTGATACTCAATATAATCAAAATAATGTTCCAAGAGACGAATTTGTAAATATACTCGTAATAAAGTATTACTTCGAATAGCATAGACATTACTTAACTGTAGTACTACTAGCTACGAATCGAGTCGTACAACCAAGTGACAGATACCGAGCGAAATAACATCAATCAATAATTCGATAACGACGTTATACTCTGCAATATTTTTGGTCGCACGGCCGAGACACACACCTCGTAGAGTGATAAGTTCGTTTGTAGGGGCGTAAATTGCCCAAGCAGAAGAAGCAAGGTTCTGCATACTACAGCTAGCGCCATCAGCGAAGCCAATGTGGGGTAGCGAAGACTCCGACATCTGGAAACCAAACACAACGTAACATAAGGGCAGAGACCAAATAACGAAAAGAATACTATAGTAACACACAAGAAGTATGATACAATAAAATACAAGTACTCATGCGTAGGTGATCTTAGGCATAGTACTTTTTTAAGTACAACCCATTTCTGGGTTCACTCAAAGGGATATCATCGTAATCTACTAATTCATAAGCTCATTTCTCCAAAACTCGTCTAACGATGTAAGGACCTCACCACATAGCTTCAAATTTTCCAGCTCCTAGCATATCCCGATCTTGTTCGTAAAGGAGAACCAGATCACCTTCGGAGAAAACGTGAGGCTTGACATGTTTGTCATATTGGGCTTTGACACGTTTCTTCCGGGCTTCTATGACTAGGGTGGCATCGCATCAAGTTTCATCTAATCGCATGAGATACAACAGACGTTCTTCTTCGGCAGAAGTGTTTGGTAGGAGTTCGACGACTAGATTTAGGGAGGGTATCTCACATTCAATTGGCAGGATGGCTTCTAGACCATAGACTAACCGGAATGGTGTAAACCCGCTAGTAGATTTAACGGATGTTCGGTAAGCCCACAATGTTGAAAACAACATCGTGTGCCAACTCGTTTTTTGAATCCCTATCATTTGTCGAAGCATGGTTATGAGGACTTTGTTAATTACTTCGACTTGGTCGTTGGCTTGTGGGTAATAGGGTGTTGAGTTTTCATGGCGAAGACCCAACTTTTCAGTGAGTTTGGACATCATCAAGTTTCTAAAGTGGCTACCATGATCGGTGACGATAGCCTGAGGAACACCAAAACGAGCTATGATGTGATTGAATATGAATAATGTTACAGTCTTTCTGGTGTTCTCAAATGTCGGCATCACCTCAGCCCATTTCGTAAAATAGTCTATGGCTACAATAATGTATCCATTCCCCCTGGCCGAGTGAGGGTGACATGTCATGAAATTGATACCCCATTTCGCAAAAGGACCGACGGAGACCACAGGGTGAAGAGGAGCAGGATGTGATCGTATTTTATGGTTGTAGGTCTGGCAAGCATGGCATTTTTGGACGACAATTATACAATCGTTAAATAAAGAGGGCCAAAAATACTCATCTCGCAAGATCTTCTGGGCAGTAGCATACCCAAACATGTGACCACCACAGGCTCTAGAATGGCAGTCATTTAGGGCTTTCTCGGATTCGTCAAATGTGAGGCAGCATCGAAAAACTAAGTCAATCCCACGACGATAAAGAGTATCACCGAGGATAATATACTGACGGGCTTGGTAGCGCATTCGACGGCAGTCAGTACTAGACAAATTGGGCCAGAAAGTCTGGGTTTGGAGATATATGATGATATCTCCATACCAAAGATCATCGGAACTAATCAGGAAAAGGGATTCATCAGGTAATGAATCGGCTGCTACATTTTCCGTCTCAGAGTAGGGAAAGTCGCATATCAACTCGGCAAACACTAAGTATTTCTTGGACTTACTGCGTTCAAATTCTAAGTCAAACTCCTAGAGTATCACGATCCATTTGGAGTATTTTCCCCCTAGCAGTTGACGTGTGAGAATGTGCTGCATAGGGTTGCAGTTATAAATTACCGTAGTCTTGCGAGAGAGGATATAGTGCCGGAAACGTTGAACTGCTTGGACGGCTGCCAAGGCCAGTTTTTCAACATGTAAATACTTGGTTTCGGTAGGTGTTAGACTTCGACTCAAGTAATAGATGACATGTTCGTCATGAGAATCATCCTCCTGGACGAGAACCATTGCGATGGTGAAATCCGAGGCTACGAGGTAGAGGAAATAATCATGGCTATAATTTGGTGGGAAGAGGAGCGGAGTACATTTCATGGACAGTTTCAAAGCTTGGAAGGCTTTGTTGGCGATGGTATCCCATACGAACTCAGACCCCTTTTTGAGTAGTCATGTAAATCCAAGAATTAGCTCGGCATAGTTCGGGATGAAATGACAAAGAAAGTTTGCTTTCCCTTGCAAACTTTGTAACTGGCGAAGCGAAGAAGGAGGAGGGAGATTAAGAATCGCCTCAACCTTCAAAGGATCTACCCTGATCCCTTGACGTGAAACAATAAATCCTAGAAGTCGGTTGGATTCTACGCAGAAAATGCTTTTGTGAGGATTCAAGCGTATATGGTAAAACCGACATTGAAGGAAAATGGATCGGAGGTGTATTGGATGATTGACACGGTGCATGGAATGAGTGGGTAAGTCATCGATATAGGGTTGCACGATGTGCTTGATATCATGGAAGGAATAAGACATAGCGTGCTGGAAATTGTGCCAGAGTTTTTTAGACCGAAAGGAAGTTTTCGATAGGCAAAAGTGCCCTAAGGACAAATAAAAGCGGTTTTGTGTTGGTCCTCGGGAACAATATTGATTTGATTATATCCGGAGAAACCATCCATCAGAGAGAAGATTTCACTTCCGGCACAATCGTCGACAATCTGGTCGATGAAGGGGGTAGGAAAGTTGTCTTTAGGACATGTTTTGTTAATATCCCTCTAATCAACGCACATGCGGATTGTACCTTGTTTCTTGTCGATTGGGACAAGATTGGAAACCCAGTGAGTGAGAGCCACCGGGTAAATAAAGTCATCTTTGAGAAGTTTCTCGACTCCAAGCTTGATAGTGGTCGCTTTATGTGGGTGGACCGGACGAAGGCGTTGTCAGACAGGTTTAGCGTCTGGGTATGTCTTGATCTCATGTATCACAATGTCGGGGTCAATACATGGCATTTATTCATAGCTCCAGGCGAAGATGTCACAAAATTCTTTGAAAAGTGACTTGTAGGTGACGATTTTGTCAGGGGAACACGAAGCTCCGATATGCACATTTTCGACAATTCCAAGTTTTATGGATATGTCAAGGGGAATGGTGGGTGAGATATTGCTCAAGTTCCCTTCGGAAAAAACATCGTGTGTAGACTCGGGAATGGTGGAAATGACGACAACGGTCGATGGGGTTGAGATTCGTTGGTAGCTCTCAATGGTGTGTTGCTCGAGGAAGAGGATGGAACGATGATGTCCATCGTCCTAGGGGGTGTCTTCCATAACAGACATAATCATTTCATCCATGGGAAAGATGACTCAGAAAGGATCTGGGGATAAATCACCAAGAGAGGGGGTAGAAGGAGTTGTCGAATGAATGGCCTGGTAGGCGGATTCGATCAGACTCAAAGGCATTTTTTTGTCATAAAGAAGATGATCGTCAAGGTTGGGTACCAGCCATGGGTCATGAGACGCAGGGGTTCCGTGAATAGAGGTGGAGATCATGTTGATTGAAGCGACAGACGGATGTGGAACATCGGGTGGTGGGATGGGGAAGGTACCCATTAACGAGGAGTCTTTAAGAAGACCCACGCCGACGTTCTCATATCCGGGGGGGTTTGGCAATGAACGGTACGTTGCCAGTACATGCATCCGAGTTAAAGAAGGCTAATTGGTCGACGGTAATTACCTTTCCTTGATGTGGGAAATGTACAACACGAAAAAGAGTCGACACAACTGCATGCATGGAATCAATCCAGCTACAACCAAGTAGAAGGTTGTAATCGAGAGGAGCGTTAAATACTTCCACTTCAACTTGGACCATTTTGCCTTCTAACGTAATTGGAAATGAAGGGAGGACACCGTAAGGCTTAAAACCAGAGCCATTAAAGGCTTTGAGTGTGTTGTGGGATTCAGTCAAAGGAGGAGAGTCGATGGCTTTCCACTAGGTAATAGACATGACACATGTCGAGGCACCCTCGTCGATAACAACTCTACAAATGTTTTTGTCGAAGACAATGACTTGTATTTGGAATGCGAGTTGAGGGGGTAACCTTGGAATGTGATCTTCCAAGTCAAAAATTATTAAATTTGTATCTGTAGGGTTGATTCCATCGATGGCTTTCAACAGTGCCTTCCGTTGTATAAGAAAACTTTGAAGGACTTCGAGGGCTGACATCGTGGATGGTGCTTGGGCCAAATCTTCAACAATACTATAGTTTTGGGCAGCACGAGCATGAGGATTGATTTCTAAATGATGACCTTTAGAGGAGGGCGAAGGATTGTGTCAAGGCTCGGTCGTTCGAGATGAAGAGGACCATTGGTAGGTGGAGTCATGGGAGATGGTTGGACCAACGAAGGAGGTATAACATCAACCTTCTCTTTAGAGGAGGAATAATCTTTGGCTCGAGTGGTAAGTGTGATGTCATTTTTCTTTGAATCTCCTGTACACATTAAGACATAGGATGTATTGGAGGGGGAGGGTTGGTCATGAATGACCAATTGGGCCTATTGTTGAGAAGGGAAGGGTTGTGACAATACAGTCGGACGGGGTGGTTTTGTAGTCCCTTGAAGGAACTAAGTAACCTCGGCTCGTCGTGGACAATCCTTAGTGTAGTGATCATCACCACAGATAAGACAAGGGTATCGGGGTTTGTGCTTATCCTTATCGTCAACAAGTGGTGTTTTGGTTCTCTCTGCTTGCAAATTATTTTTGTCCTCCTTATTCTTACCCTTTCCCTTTCTGGATTTGTTTTTACCAGCAGGGGTAGATTGAACAGCATTTACCTCAGAAGTCTTGCCAATGGGAGGGGTAGGAGACGGAGCATTTTGAACATTAGAATAAATGGGTTTGGGGTTGTTGTTGGAGGTTTGGACAGAATGCGATTGGGCATGAAAAGTGCCAATCACACCGTCGGCCGCATGAGAAGCAGCAGGAGTAGTTGAAGTGGCGGAAGTAGAAGGACGAGGCGCATCAGGGAGTAAGCCATAAAGAGTACCCATTTGTGAGTAAACGAGGTCAAGGTATTGAGCATGACTAATGGCATGTTCTTCTATGACAACTCCACCCATGGAGAACTCACGACCGATGTCATTCACAAATGATTTCGTGAACCATTCTGCCAGCAATTGATCGGGAAGTTCGAGTTTGATGAGACGTCGTCTCCGTCGCCATTCATGAATGTGATCGGAGATATGAGTGGCTTTGGTTTGTTTGAAAGAACTCAAAATCTCGGTCCCTGTTTCATAGTGGATCGGTAACTAGTAGTGGGTGAGGAAATCCATAGCGAGGGTGTTGAAGTCGGCGAAGAAACCTCATGGTAATTCTATAAACCACTTTGCGGTAGAACCCATGAGAGTTCTTTGAAAAAGGCATAAACGAATAGAGTCATCCATCAAGGAGTTGGATGAGCACCAAAGGTGAAAAGTCATTACGTGATTGTTCGTGTCCTCTCCCGCTTTGCCATCGAATTTAGGGATGTGAGATGGTAGTTTGGTCGGTATAGCGAGCCATTGGGGAGAGTGACGGATCAGATCATTTAAAAACCTCGACAGGTCCAGGAGGTCCGGGGTGGCTAAGAAAGGTAATTGTCTATTCACATGTGGGTATTGGTGACTTTGGGGAGGGAGTCCCGTTGGCAAACCAGTGGGACCATAAGCAGTCTGCATATAATGTGAGGATCCGAGCAAATTCGGTGGTTGTTGTGGAGGCAAGTAACTCATAGGGTTGTACCCAAATAGGATTAGATGTACCTGGATAGGGTTGGTCTGTACCAGGGGGTATGACAGAGCTAGCCAGAATTTGTTTCCCCCCAGTCGATTGATGATTATGTTCAATCAGATGGTTCCAATACTGGGCCAAGGATGGAGGCATGTTTTGTCCATAGGGTGGGGGTTGTCCTCCAATCAGGGGGTGTGTTCCAATTGAGATTTTCCCTGCAATGGGGGGGTTGAGTTGGGCCTCCTTAGTGAAATTGCCCACCAACAGGAATCTGGTAATTTGGTGTGAACGACAGAATGGTGCCACTAGGATCAGTGCCTCCGATAGAGGATGGAAAAGGTCCTCTGAAAGGGGGCGGAGGAAGTGTTAGAATGAAACTAGGAGGAGAGTGCCGAGAAGGAGTGGGACCACCAGGAGTTCTGGATGTGATTTGCGTAGGAGCGGGGATAGAGGCATTCAATGCACGGTATACGAGTGGAAGTGTCGGGGTGACTCTGGGCGAAAGCGATGTGCCAATGGGGGCTTGGCTAGCCGCAGTAATCTCAGTGTGAAGACTCGTAGTATCTGTGTAATAGACCATTCGTAAAGGGAGAGTCATGATGTGGTCAGCTTGCGAGGCTTCTGTACCAGGAAAATAATAAGCAGAAGTAAACGTTACTGCGTCTGGATCATATTTTTGGGGTAGCTTAGGTGAGACAGTGATATCAACGCCTACTCCTGAGCGAAAGAGGTCCCGTCTAAAAATGTCGGTAGCCCAAAAAGGATCTTGACCCTCAGGTCCTAAGAAAGGCCCAGTTGGTGATCCAAAAGACTGAACAACTAGTTCTCCGGAAGAATTTAGTTGCATAATACGTCTCTAAGAGTCGGGGTGAAGTCGAAAGTCCTCTCAAGAATTGGAAATTTGGAATCTTTCTAGAGAGTCAGTTCTTTCCACTTGTGGAGTGGTGACGTCTTGGAATTCACTCTGTTGAGGAGATCCGTCCAGTGAGTTGGTAGGCAAGGGTTGAGAACCTTCCAGATTTTCTGGGGGTAAGCCTTGCATTCTACGTGAACGACATGGAGGGTCAATTGTGAATGAGTTAAAAACTTACGAAGAAAATCCTAATTTCAACTTGGGTAAACAAACAGCATGCGCTAGTAAAAAATCTAGGAAACAACACCAAGCAAACAAGACCTTCTAATTCCGAAGTCACTAGTTGGTGATGAAATCCAACGTCGCGACCACGAGATAAGAAGGGGTTGGGCTAGGGTGGAAAATTTACGTTGACAACCTGCTTAACAGACTTACACCCTGGTGCAAGCTCCCACACATAATCGTGGGTATACCCTCCAAGGAGCCCAAGTGAGTTTGGCCAATGTCGATTCCAGGTACTATGAAGACTTGCCCCTTCATAGTCACCTTGTGTAAGACCCTAAGAAGATAGGCCACTAAGGTTACCACCAACAACAATAGAGCCTGGGGGGACAGTCGACAGTCTGATTCACACGCAAGGGCAGGGTATTTAGCCCGAAATCAGCTTGAGAGGCTTCCACTCATAATTGTGGGTATACCTTCAAGTGACCCCCGTAATACGTGCAATCTCTACACTGATATCAACAAAGCAGGGTGAGTAACTCTATCAATATCAATACGACCTCGGATTTGACCCTTGTGTGAGAAGGGTTTCCCAAGACAAAATGTTGTGAATGGAATTTGACACTCCTTACCACAAGATGCTATTGTGTGTTTTGTGCTCTGGAGAGTGTATCTCTCTACCTATTCCAAAGCTCTAGCCTAGCTAATGTTGGTGTAATAGAGTCCTAGAAAAGAGTTACTAGTTAAATTTTTAAAATTGCGCAATATTATTAAAGGTTGTTGTTACTCAAAGGAGATGGAAATGAGACCGATGTTGTGTGAGACTCTGACCCAACAATGCATAGATAGGAATGAAAGATATCAATTTTTGTTCGATGAATCCTATTTACAGGAGGGAAAGAGGAGTTTTCTAAAACAACTTGAACTACGATATACGATCTTCTTTGAAATGCAATATCAAAGAATCATGACCAATGCCAATTCTCTATTCGTTATATTTCAACAATCGAATGCCAATATTTTCAAAATAAAAAATTGCTTTAAAAAGAAAAATGTTTTCTAATTTTCAATAGAAACCACACGACAGTGGTGGAACTAAGAAAAACCAGCAACTAATGAAAGGAAATATACAAAAAACCCAAACCAATCTTTCAATGAAGACAAAAATAACAAGTAGACAAGCCTAGTCTTTTCAAATGCATGAGGGCAACAATTTTCCAAGTAATGAGAAATTGAGAAAGACAATTAATCCCAAATTTTAAACCGATCACCAGCTCGCAACCAAACAAGCACTCGGATTTCGGGACTAGAGATTATATCCTTGTCAAGAAAAGGCCAAGAGATAGCAGTTGAGAAAAAATGAACAAGAAGAGCTTTTGATTTCTGAAGACTAATCATTCACACAATCGGAAGTTAAGAAACAATCAATCACTGGGAAAAGAAGTTCTTTTCAGACACACATACAAATCTGGGCATCTGAGCATACAAAAAACCTTAGTCCCAAAATTTTGCAAATGGGTTCGCAGGCAGGCAGTGGTATACAGTGCGAGAATGAAGCATTCTCGCAGGCTGGTCACAAGCAGAGTGCGAGAGGTTAGCACTGGACCAAACAGCAGACTGTGAACTCTAGTGGTTCTCACAGGCTAGAGAAGGGTTCAGTGCGAGAATAATTGAAACTAAGCAAAATTTGGAAAAAAGACAAAAATTTTGAAGGAACCTCTAGACCCAGAGAGTCTGTCAGGGTCTCCTTAAGACTCAGAGATTGATAGAAATGAAAAATGGTAAGGTAAGAGCAAATGGCCAAGGAAAAGCACCAAAAACCACTAAAAAATGGGTTGCATCCCCAGCAGAGTCACCAATTTTGTTATCGGACTAATCGGTAGGTGCGGATACTAACAGATCTCCCTAGATCAACCTGGATTTAGAACAAAAAAGGACAGGACACGACTATTTCCCTAAGTTGTAATCATTGAATCTACTAATAGGGAGGAATAAGTGACATACCTTTATATCGCTTCCTTAGGTCTTTATTGCTCCCGCTTTGCTCTGGTGCTCTCGTGAGGTCAAGTCCAAGACAACACAAACCAACCAAAGTGAAGATAGCAAAATGTATTCAACATCAACTTAGGCATATGATCAAGGAATTACACAATAAAGTAAGAGAGACTTTATGGGAAAGGGACATGTCATTGTATTATATTAATTGAAAGTAGAAGATACAACCTGATCACCTTGATGTCGCAAGCTTCCTTTCAGTGACCCTTGATTCCAACACACACACTTTCTTCGTACTTGCATGAAGAAGATCCAATTTCTCTTGATAGACCAACTAGAGTCTTCAAGCCTCTGTCCAAGCAGGGTTCTTCACACAATTCTTTCACCAATTCTTCATTCAATCTTACTTAACCTTTTCCATGAGAAACCTTTCAATATATAGGAGAAGGAGAGATCTGAGAAGTCAGTAAAATGACAACCATACGAATGCCAACTCATTTTCTAGAATATTCCCTTCTAGAACCCTCGAGACCTCTTCTCCTTTCCAAGCTTAAAAACAGGTTCACACCCTGTGTATGGAGAAAACTGCGAGAAGTTCGCACCCTAAGTGTAGGTGGCCTGCAAGAATGAGGGATTCTCTCGCCCTAGGCCATAGGAAGCCTACGAACTCACTTTAAAAATATGTTTTTGGAAGGAGACAAGGGCCACTTTTCTCAGGCAAAAAGTCCTTGTTGGGAGCCTGAATACACCATTGTTAAGACATCACCAGAGTGACCAAAATCATGTGTAACAGGAGGATCTAGCGGAGTGTGCGTAGATCTCCTGTCTTCTGCGAAGTAGGATTTTTATGTTATGTGCCTGTAAGAAGCTTGACCAAGATAATAAAGAAGAGAAGAGTTGGTGGACGTAGGCCCAGGATGGGGGTGAACCACGTGCATGTTGTGTTTCTATGCTTTGTGCGATGTTGATATGTTTATGTGTTTACTTTCTTAGTGTTGTAATATAGAAGAAGGAAAGATAGATCTATTGATGCTTTGTGCTTGATAATGTGGATGGATGTTAGATATGATTGATGTAAGTATGCTTAGTGCTTAAATACCTTAGATCTGAATGAATACTATGATGTTCTACAGTTTAGGGTTTAACTGCGTTGTAACTAAGAACTGGATATTGATGAATGTTTACTGGTAAGTGATCTGTTAAGTGTTAGAATCACATATCTGTGTCTCAGCTAAGGTTGCAGAAACTAGAGTCTTGCAACCACCCTTGCCTCTACCTCGGGTGAGACTTCATCTACTTCACAGGTGTTGCCGAAAGGGTCGGTAGTTAGGGTTTTGTTGGTGCATTTTTGTAGCGTTGACCCTTGGGTCTACCCCTATGCCAACAAATGGTTCCGTTGTCGGGACTTGAAACTATGATTGTTGGGAACTGAGGAAAAAGGAGCTTTGTGCAAAGATCTGACCTGAAATTGTGAAAGCTCTGTGCGTAGATCTATTGCCCTAGTGCGCAACGCCCTACTTAACTTTTGAAGCTATTTGCTAAGAAAAGATGCAAGATCTGAAAGCTTTGTGCTCTGGAAAAGGTGAAAGTGAGACTAAAGAGGCAAGATCTGAAAGCTTTATGCTCTGAAAAAGGTGAAAGTGAGACTAAAGAATTTAAAGACTTGAAAGCTTTGTGCTCTAAGACTAAAAAAGGTAAGATCTGTAAGCTTTGTTCTTTGTAGAAGTAATATAAGTTGAATTTTTTGTTTCTAGAGTATGGATCTAGGTATGGTTGATAGATTTTGTCCTAGCTTGAAAACTAGAGCATTGATCGATGAACAAAGATTTGATATAAGTAGATCTGATAAGAATAGTGAAAGATATGTTATACCTATGCATAGAGAGAATGTTTAGACTAACAAATGGATGCAGGACCCTAGAAATAATTTTTTTCAAGTTAGCTACTATGATCCTAGTGCGTAGTATAGGAAAGGTTGGGGATCATTCAAAATAAAGAGAGGATTAACCCTTTGTTACAGTTGTAGAAAATTGGGACAGCTTGCTAAGGAATGCCCTGGAAGAAGACCTAGTTGCCTCTGTTGTAAAGCTATGGACCATGAAGTATTGGATTTCCCTAGAATGATTGCTAAGCATGAAAGCATGAATATGAGACAAGAAAAACCTAAGACAGATCCAGAAACTAAGATTATGGAAGAACCCCAGAAAGAATCAGAGAAAGTATTGCTACATATGAAAGAAACCCCGAATGACCATCGACATGTCATCTTATCTGAGATATTCAAAGAAAAAGAATGCATAGAAGCAAGAATAGGAGATTTCGACATTAACTGTGCTTTGGACAAGGAAACACAGGTGAACATTATGACAGAAAGAACTTGGGAAATTTTAGGGAAGCCTGCTATGATTCCTTCATTAGGAGGAATAGGACTATTCAGAGGAAAACTGATAAACCTATGTGGAAAGCTCACCCAGATATCTATGAGTACCAATGGAACTTTGACAGAGGAAGATTTTGATATTGTTAAATTTATTGAGAACAATGCCCCATTTGCTATGTTACTAGGAAAACCTTGGATTGGAAGAGATCATGCCAGAAGGAAGGAAGAAGAAGTCTTAGAGTAGAAGAAGCAAGAGTTAAAAGATCTCATGACTAGGAGGATCGCACACTTGATTGAAGAATAGGAGAATAGATCGAAACTATTTAACACCAGAGACTTGGATATCTAAGTTGCAAGAACACTAGAAGACCCTCAGAAGACTAAAGTATCTATTCCAGATACAGATGAAGTATTACCCCTGGTTTCTAGGAAAGAATCTCAACAGCGCGAAGTTACTATGCCAAGAGGAGATAAGAATCAGAATGGAAAAGAATACAGAGACAGAGCTCACTGGGAAAAAGGCTAGAAATCTAAGTAAGAAGAGAGCTATGATTGAAAAGTTACAGAAGGTTCCAGACGGAACTTCGCATAAGGAAAATTTGCAAAATTGGAACTTCATCGGGATATCAGAACAGCGTCACATGGCAATTCGCCATGGTGAAGCAATATAGCCATTGGGAACAGTATAACCGTTAGACCGACCCCCCGAACGTGTAGAAAGGCATTTAGGGTCAGAAAGTCTGCCACCAGACCGTTGGACCACGCCATAACGGACAGAACTGAGTTAATGAAGGCTTCTCACCCGTTTCAAGAGATCTATTGTCGAGTTATCTAATTATCCCGTCACGCCATGCACCAAGAACACTTTTGCCAACCGTGATTATCTGAGCCCGCAAATTCATTGATTTTGCACAGTGATCATCGTGTTATTGCCATACATCCCGTTGCAGTGACTAGTTACTCTTCGATCCTGAGATATTCAAACCACGAGTGCGTATGTCTTAAGAACTTAGTGCAATCGATGAATCTGTGAAGGAAGTACTCATCAACCTCATGACCAAACGAGTAATGTCTGAAATATTAATGTATGTAGGTGTACAAGTGTCATCGATGAGAGGAGTGCAAGCCTCTCCATCGACTGCTCACGGAGCTGGACCATCCCCACCATCAGCGGAAAAGAGAACCAAGCATAGATATGACCTAGCTAATGCAAAGTTGATCCCGACCATATTGCCCGACTACATCCTGCCTCTGGCTGGCACAGTGAGTCGAGATAGCGTACCTAGAGATTTCAAATACACTATGGTTACTGCGTACCTCCCGAAGGGGATACGCGTAGTTGGAGCGCAGTAGGAAAAGATCACAGCGTTGAAATTCAGTGACTTCAACCTCGGAGATCGAAAGAACCATAGCATGCTCACCTTGTATAAATACCTGACTAGGACAAAGGGGAATAATTCGAAGATAATCCCCCAGCCGTGGACAATGAACCTCGTGCAATCCACCCTGTTAAATGTAATGAAGATCCCACACTTCGGAAGGCACTAGGAAGTCAACACCTGTGTCAAGTTGTTACTATCATGTTACCATGGGGGATACTTATGGCTAGACCATCGTATTACAGTCAATCCAACGTTGATCCATAGGATCACCAGATTAAGTATGCAAGGACCCAATCTGCAAGAGTACTATCCAGGAAAATCCACAGATCATGCACTAGCACAGAAGATCAAGGATACATACGACGATGTTGAGAAGGGGATGTGAGGCTACAAGGTAGCTTCCATCCAGAATTGCGTAGTGCACCTAGCATGCTAGTTGATAGTTGGGAAGCTAGTAAGAAAGAACAGACCCACACAGGTCATAGGATTTGTGGTTGACCTCGCAGGGAAGTGTGTAGAAGACCTACAGATGAACTAGGTGAAGTACCTAGTTAATCAGCTGAAACTAGACTGCCACGAAGCGCAGGATCAGGGCTACGAGTTTCACTTTAGCTGGCTCCTAATCCACATCACCTTTGTTTCTTGGGAGATGCTGGAAGGTGAGACCTTCCCGAATATTGATTCGTTCGAGCCGCTTGTTGCGAAGTTCAGCACACTCTGGTACTCGAGTGATATGAACAAACAGTGGCAGTGGAACGTTGTTTTTCATACATACTACCTCTAGCTGAAGAGAGCCATCGAAGTTGAACCTTCCATGACTCTGAACACCCTATATAGGTTCTGACCCCTGATGAAATTCAGCACAAATTGACACTTCATATACATTACAGCATGAGAAGATGAACATAAGTAGCAGCTTCAGTCGTACTACAAACTCACGAAAGAGGACCTTGAGGAGATCACTAAGGACTGGCCCACAGAACTCCTCAACCCCGTTGACCCTGCAGAGATGTTGGACCCTGAACTGGACAACCCAGAGGCCACTCAGAAAGAACATAACACACTTGGAACCAGCAGAAGGAAGAAGACTGAGGAGGTCCAAGACTCAAGCAGCACCTCAGGGAAGACTACTTCAGTATCACCTGACCGAGGGGGTGATGACGAAGTAGAAGAGATAAATGGCAAGGAAGCTTAACAGAAGCAAGGCGAAGTAACACCGACTAGAGATGAGGCTGATCCTTTGAATAAGAGGAAGGGTTCTCCTCCGAAACCTTATTCCCGAAAGAAATCGAGAGCCACCGTGACCAAGATGAAGATTGTCCTCACTACTGATCATTTTGATTTCATCATAACAGCTCTAAACGACACTTCACTGGAAATCATGGAGAAACAAGAAACTAAGAAGGAGGAAATGTACGATAGAATTGACGTCAAACTCTGAGAGGTACATCAAGCCCTTCAGTCCATTCATGCAGTCTCCACTGCGCCCCTACCATCAGGAGAACCAGAGTTGGGAGATGAGCTAGCCCAACTACTTTAATTAGTTGATGTGGTCGAAGCTCGCCTTCAACGCGCACAAGAAGAAACAGAACAAGCCACCCAGGCCTTGAAGCAAGTGAAAGGCGTAATCGTAGAACAATGCAGAGTTACAGAACAAGAAAAGGTTTCTCTCCAAGAAAAGTTTGAAGAAGAGAAAGCACAGATGCAACAAGGAAAAGAACAGTTGCTCGTGGAGCAACTCGAAGTGAAATAAGCAGTCAACAGACCACTTCGCTCTGTGACAGGCTTAGAGCCACAAGCATAAAACCAAGTCATGCATAAAGTAGAGCAGCTCACAGAAGCTATCCAGCAGCTACAACAATGAATAATAGACTTAGAGCTCTGCAAAGTGCCCAACACTCCGCAGGATGTTAGGGATCAAAGAGAAGCAACTGCCCGGAGCGTAGTTGAAAGAATAAAAGTCCTTCCCATGGAATGCAAGAAACTGAGTAATCGCAATGCATAGATGTATGAGAAACTCATTGAGAATATATAATTGAAGGCACTGGAGTCATAGCTCTAGGAAGTGAAGTAGCAAGGAGAGACAATACAGGCGCAGTTGAAGCCCCTAACAGCTGTGGAAAGAATGAAGCGATCCCAAGAGCAGCGCACCGCCCAACAACATTTCCACATCATTCAAAGTAGAGTCATGGACGTGACTCGGTGGCTCCAACCTATATAGGATGAGGCTTTCCAATTGTTCACAGAGATCGAAGGCCGAGGAACAGAACTAGAGCAGGTTGTCACTACAGTTGAAAAGTGCCTAGAGGGACCTACCAATGACATAGTCATCCAAGAATTCGTTGAATAGGAGGTCGTGGCACAACAGCAAGTCGAAGGAGCTCGATCCAAGCTCAAGGCTTATGAAGTAGAACTAATCAGATCAGAGTGACTCGAGACGAGTCACAGGTGAGTGTTGGGGGTCTGTTGGCCCTTGACCAAGTTTTGAGGGTTCTTGGTCATACTAGACCTATTTTTGGGACTTCGACAGGCTATCGAAGGAGGAGCACAAGACGAAGAAAATATCGCAGGATCTCAGCCCCTTTTTAGTTCTTTTTTGTTCTTGGGATTGTGTAACAGGTATGGGAATGTCAACCCATGGGTTTACCCATGTTTAGGCCTGATTTTGTAATATATATAGAAGAATAGGCGATGTAATGAGGGGCATCTATGTGAGGAGAAGTTGTAAGTAGTGCTAAGTGCTAGTGTTTGATCTATGTGATCAACAGTTGTAAGTGCTTTGTGTATACTGTGTGAGTCTTGAAAGGCTAAGTGCAAGTAACCGTAAGAGACTGTGTAAAGGCTTGGTGTTTCACCCTAGCTCGAAGAAGGAGGATCTAGCGGAGTGCGCGCAGATCTCCTATCTTCTACGGAATAGGATTTTGATGTTATGTGCCTGTAAGAAGCTTGAACAATATAATAAAGAAGAGAAGAGTTGGTGGACATAGCCCCGGGGTGGGGGTGAACCATGTACATGTTGTGTTGCTATGCTTTGTGCGATGTTGATATGTTTATGTGTTTACTTGCTTAGTGTTGTAATATAGATGAAGGATATATAGATCTATTGATGCTTTGTGCTTGATAATGTGGACGGATGTTAGATCTGACTGATGTAAGTATGCTTAGTGCTTAAATACCTTAGATCTGAATGAATACTGTGATGTTCTACAGTTTATGGTTTAACTGTGTTGTAACTAAGAACTGGATATTGATGAATGTTTACTGCTAAGTGCTTTGTTAACTGTTAGAATCACAGATCTGTGTCCCATCTAAGGTTGCAGACACTGGATTCCTGCAACCACCCCTGCCTCTACCTCGGGTGAGACTTCATCTGCTTCGCGTGTGTTTTCGAAAGGGCTCGTAGTTAGGGTTTTCTTGGTGCGTTGTTGTAGCATTGAACCCTGGGTCTGCCCCTGTGCCAACAAAACAATTTTAGGAGGGTCAAGGGAATCAGATTGAGCAACCTCTGCAAAAAGATTTTTGTTGTGGAAAAGGTTCTGAAGTGCCCGACAATCTGTAGAAGAATGCGAGTTGGTCTTGTGGAAGGTACATCAGGGTTTTGTTCAAGGTGTGGAGGTCACGGTAGGGGTAACATGAGAAGGGCCAATAGTAGAATGGTCTTATCCAGGTTGGGCTGAGCAGATTCGAGGAGCCACTTTACGCTCGACAATCAAGGCCCAAATAAAAACCTTGTCCAAGGAAGAACTCTCAAACAAATCAACTTCATGATGGATGCTTAACAATAAGCCATAATTGAACTTAACAATCAATACCTCTTTCGGATCGGTGATGTGGAGTTGGATGCACAGTTTGGAGAAGATGTCGATGTATCCTTGTACGGACTGATTGGCCAGTTACCAAAGTTGCAACCATCTAGCAAGGAGGTTTTGGCAATAGCCAGATGGGTAAAAGCGCTCTCTGAGAGCCTGGTAGAGTCCATCCCATGTCGTAATGTGTGGTGTTTGTGTCTTGACCAGGTCACCTTTATCCATGATCCAGGAATAAGTCTCTAGCTGAGTGTCCCACCATGTCTACGCAATTGCCTCGAGTTACAAACAAATGATTTGAAGCTTCATGTCTTCTGTCATCTCAGGACATGTACTAAAGCATGTGAAAAGACTGTGAATCCAAGGGTCGACATTCTCGCCATTCATTTGGCCCGCAAACTTCAGTAATTGGAATCACTTATCGACCTGCATGGGTTTTTCAGCTCTACGCTATTGCAGACAGAGTATCTCCTTGAGAGACATCATTAAATCCTGAATTAGAGTTCTGGCAGTGGATGTTGAATCCTTTGTAGACGGCTCTCTTCACGAAGACATAATTTTCATTGACCACGAATTTCAATCTATCACTGGATGTTGGAGAATGGTGAAAGATGAATGCATTGGAAGCCCTAAGGAGGGTGCATTGGAAGTCCTAAGAAGGACGTTTGGCTCTGAGAAAAAAAAAATGGATGGCCTCCCTTATGAATTTCCTGGCTAAGAAGAAGTTGGCTTGGATCTAGGCTCTGATACTAATTGATCCACAATTCTATATGCAAAATTTAAAATGCAACAACAGAGTATACCGGCACACTAGAATAAAATGTTGCACAATACAAAATACACAAAGAATGAAAGAAAACAATACTGGAATTGAGAAGTAGATGACCATCTATTGTATTTTCAGCAAGAAGACATCCTTTTTATTAGATTGGGCAATTTTTTGTTTACAACAATAACAAGAGACTTGTTGTTTTTATTTCTGACTGACAAGCGTTGTTTCCAATTATTACAGATTGAATCAACTGACCTTCTAACAAAAATTATGGAGCACCTTGTCTTACTGGACTGACGAAGGATTTTTACTGAAGACAACATTCATTGTTGTGATGATACTAAAACAAATGTGTTCTTAACCAAAGAATAACATGATCAATTTATGGATACAAATGATATGTTTATGCAGGAAAATGATGATTTGGTGTTAATGGAGTACAGAAAAGGATACGAAAATGCCATAATGCAGTTTCAAAAATAGTATAACCTAAGAAGTAAAAAAATGCTTGCAGATCCCCAGAAATGGAATCAAAACAAGGACCCTCAAACAAGTGCATCCTCCTCAAATCGGCCTAAAAAGGACAGCCTTGTAAAAGATGTGTAGGGGAAAGGAAAACAACAGGAAGATCCCCCAAAGAAGGTCCCTGAGATGTAAAGGAATGTAATCATCAAAGAGGTAGAGAAAATTCAGTCTCCTTTTAATTTTGAAAATGATATGGAAAGGATTAAAATTTATGTACCTTTCAATGAGTTAATCAAGAATGTTGAGTATAGAAGTCAAATCATTAAGATGTTGAAAATGGAAGAAGCTTCTGATACTTTGAATGTGCGAGATGATCACCCTGCTATCTTGTTTGGTCCATGTGTGGAAGAATGTGGTGAGGATGGTGATGTTCCTCCATTTTATATCAGTCTTAAGATTCATGACATGACCTTGCACAATGCAATGTTAGATTCAGGAGCATCACATAATTTAATGCCTAAAGTAGTCATGGATGAACTAGGCCTAGACATCACTATACCTTATAAAGATTTTTTTTCTTTTGACTCAAGGAAAGTAAAGTGTTTAGGCTTGATCAAAGATCTATATGTGTCTTTATCTCAAATCCCATCAAAGAATATGGTCATGGATGTAGTAGTTGTTGACATTCCTCCGAAGTTTGGCATGTTGTTTTCAAGATCTTGGGTTGCAAGATCTTGGACTGGAAAATTGAAAGGTACTCTACAAATGGACATATCATATGCAACTATAATGGTTTTTGGCCAATAAAGGAGATTGTACAGGGAAGTATTGTTGAAGTACATCGTGAGTAACAAAAGAAAACCAAATAATCAACCCATTTACTCTATTGATATTGAAGTAGGTTCTTCCATTTTATAATGACTTGTGCTATGAAGAAGAAAGTTGAAAGGTTCTTGATCTTCCTTTGAAAGATGAAGTGGGACAATTGTCAGGACAAATCTCAGATCAGCAGGGAATTGAAGAGGATGAATTATGGAATATAAATTTTGATGGAGTTGCTAGAAAAGAGGGAGTTGGAGCATGTGTTTGGATTATTCCTCCAAAAACAAGTTCAAAACTTTGTCCTTGCAAATTTGCTTTTGACTGCACAAATAACATGGATGAATAGGAGGCATTGATTTTGGGATTGAAGACTTTGAAATAATTGGGTGGAAAGAGAATAGTTGTACATGGGGATTATGAGCTTGTTATAAATCAGGTAAAGGGCATCTATCAATTAAAGCATCCTAGGTTAAGGGCATATAGGAATATAGTTCTTTATCTTCTTGAAAAAATTTCAGAATATAACCTCTCAATGATTCCAAGAGGGAAAAATCTAATTGTTGATGCACTAGCCACTTCAGCCTCTATTTTCAAGATTCCTATTTTTCCTAACAAAAAGTATGAAATTGAAGTCAAGCACAGGCCAGCAGTACCTGATAACATTAAGTATTGGTAGATTTTTGAGGATGACAAGAAGGTAGAAAGATTCCTTCAAATAACTAATGAATTTGTCAATTCAAATATTGATGATGACAATTGTTGTGACTAGGAAGAGGATGCATCTTTATTCACAAATGATGATTGTTTTCAAAATCAGATTGTTGATAGAGATATAATGCAACTCAAAATCAACATCATTCCCAAGGGTTTGGTTCCTTTGGAAAAGCTTTTTGACAACAACAATGTAGCCAGAAATCCTAAAATTACTGCAAATGATGAGGAGATAGAAGATTGCAACATTGGGACTCAGGAAGATCCCAAAATCATCAAACTATCCAAGACACTCACTCCAGAAATCAAGCAAAGATATATCATCCTAATGAAGGATTTCCCACATGCCGTTGCCTGGAGCTATGAGGACTTGAAGGTTTATGATACTAAGGTGATTCAACATGTAATTCCTATAAAGGATGATCACAAACCTTTCAAACATAAATTGAGAAGGATTAATCCTCTGTTGTTTCCATTGATTGAGAAAGAGGTAAGAAAGTTGTTCGATGCCAAAATCATAGTGTCTTTAAGATTTTCTAAATGGGTGGCTAATCTAGTGCCTGTCAGAAAGAAAAGTGGTGAGATCAGGTTGTGTGTAGACTTTCGAAATCTGAATAGGGTGTCTCTCAAAGACAATTATCAACTTCCCAAGATGGATTACATTTTGCGAAAAGTGGTTGGATCACAGAAAATATCAATGCTTGATGGTTTTTCTGGATACAACCAAATCATGGTGCATCCTAATGATCAAGAGAAAACAACCTTTACAACACCTTGGGGCACATTCATGTATGCCAAAATTGCTTTTGGGATTATGAATGGAGGGTCGACCTTCCAAAGGGCCATAGACATAGCTTTTGTTGATGAGAAAGATAAGTTTATTGTCATTTATTTAGATGATATTACTGTGTTTTCAGATTCTGATGATGAACATCTAAAACATTTGAGAAGGGTCTTTTAGAAATGTAGGAAGTTTGGCATCTCATTAAATCCCAAAAAGTCCAATTTTGGAATGCAAGAGGGAAAATTATTTGGTCATATCATTTCAAAAGAAGGAATAAAGATAGATCCCAGTGGAGTGGAAGCAATTCTGAATATTGGCACACCCAGAAGCAAAAAGGAGGTACAGTCTTTGCTTGGAAGAGTAAATTTGTTTAGAAGGTTTATCCCTAACCTAGTTGAAATCATAAAATATATTACTAACATGCTCAGAAAAGGCAGTGAGATAAAGTGGACTCCAGAAGCCAGGAAATATTTTGAGGATATTAAAGTAGCATTGAACAAGGCACCAGTATTGGCTAGTCCAGATTTTGCAAAAGATTTTATCTTGTTCTCTTTTGCTTCAGAACACACTATTGTTGGTGTTTTGTTGCAAAAAGATGAACAAAAATTTGAAAGGCCTATAGCCTATTATAGCAGAAGTCCGAGAAAATATCCATTGAAGTATGACATCATGGAGAAACAAGCATATGCATTGGTAAAATCCCTCAATGAATTCATAATTTATATCTTACATTCTCATGTTGTTTCTTATGTGCCCAACAATTCTGTGAAAGACATTTTAACTCAGCCTGATCCTAAAGGTAGAAGGGGAAAATGGATAGTTGTCTTGTTGGAGTATGACCTCGAGATTAAAACTACAAAGTTGATTAAAGGTCAAGGATTTGCAAAATTGATGACACAGTACAATTATGATGTCTTGGGGATTAATTTCATTGATGGCCTGTCAAAAAATTCAGAAGAAGAGACAGTCCCACAGGTATCTCAAAAATTTCTTGAATCTCCATGGTATGCTGATATTATTTATGTGTCAAGAAATTTACAAGCTCCTCCTAAATTAAGCAAAACAAAGGCTAGATTTTTTAAATTGAAAGCAACAAATTTTGCATTCTAGATCATTCTCTGTATTGGAAAGATCCAGGTGGAATTTCGCTAAGTTGTTTGTTGGAAGGAGAAGTGAAAAGGGTTATCAAAGAGTTTCATAAAGGTGACCGTGGAGGGAACCATTACTAGAAAACCACTTTGCATAAAATACTGAGAGCAGGGTTTTATTGGCCTAGCATTTTTTCTAATGTGTACAAGCAGGTCTCAAACTGTCATGAATGCCAAATTTCTGATGGAAAAGGGAAGTTGCAGCCCTTGCCTTTAAAACCTATTTTTGTTGAAGCGTCGTTTAGGCAATGGGGCCTTTATTTTATAGGAGAGATCCACCCACCATCTTCATCTCAACATAGGTGTTGTTATCACATAAAGCTTTCAAAGGGTTGCAGGACGACCAAGTCTGTGGTCTGCACAGAAGTGTCCAAACGCAGCGTTCAAAAGAAGCCCATTTTGGGTTGAAAATACAAGCATAATATAGGTTCATTTTTTCAACGGCGGAGATCCCCTGTGAATTTCTGATTAGCGTCCCTCGGGCATTCGGAATTATAAATTTGTGTGAGGTCTAGCGCCATTCAGAAGCCCCGGAGTTGCATATCAAGTGCCACGCGTCCCTCCTGATCGAATGGTCAATAGTTACTTTGGGATTTCGAGCTCCAGGATTTTCAGCATCTCGACTCCTGGTTTCGTACAAAGTGTTTTCACCCGAAGTCCATCCAAATCCAATCGTGGTAGTTCACTTCGGGAGTTCAGGCTTCGGGAGTTTCGAAGTTTCCCTTCTCACTTTCCTCTGAACTGGTTTCGCCCGAAGTAGCAAATCTCTACCACGTGTCCTTTCAGATCGGAAGGTCATCATTTACTTTGGGAATTAGGGCTTCAGGATTTTCAACTTCCCCGCTCCTGTCTTCCTCCGAAGAATTTTCTCCTGGAGTCCAATGATTTCTGCCGCGTGTCCTCATCGAATCAAAGTTCGTCATTATCTTTGGGGATTCAACATTCATTCCATGTCGCCACGTCACTCTGGGCCCATATTACTACGGGATTTATGCCAGATCTACATGCAGACCCCACTCGAGCTCTAAAGTTACAAAGTACATGGAAACCATCAGTCCAGACATGTGGCACCCTTATCAGTCATGACACATGGTTTCCATCTGGCACCGACACGTGGCACTCATTCGAGGCCATGTGGTCGCATCATTCGCTCATTTCTGCATGACACATGTCGCTCCTCTTTTCATGACACGTCAGCATAGTGACATCAGGCCACCACGTCAGATCATCCTCCGAGAAGTATTATGTTCAGCACCAAAATTAGCATCATCTTCAAGCATAGTTAGAAGGATCCTAAAGTTGGCAGGCGAATAAACTTTAGCAGAGCACTAAATTGGTAGGGCTGCCTAGATCGCGGAACGTGACTAGATCAACAACCATGCTCCATTGTGGGGACGCATCATACTCGAAAGATAAAATTCTTGGGCGGTCCCGCAATCGAAATCGTGGTATAGCTGAAGAGATACGTGGCAGTTGGTGGTGAATTGTTGGCCCAAAAGCAGTTTGGATCCAAACCACCTTTGACAGCCCCGCAATCACATCCTTACATAAAGTCAAATCTGAGAGAAGCACGCGGCGGACCCCTAGGTGTTAAGCCTCGTCTCGATCCCGAGGCAGGATCAGATAATGAAGTAGGAGACCGGTGGTTGAAGCATTGACTACCTTCATAAATGGAAGCATGGAAGATCTCACTGTGGAGACAAAGTTGTCGGCCCAAGGTACCACAAGGGATGATTTTTTTTTCAGGCCCATGTTGAGTTGAGCTTGCGTCTGACAGAAGGATACACGCTCAGTCTGACAGAAGAAGGCGCAGACAAAAGGATTTGAATGGAATGGCCATATCACAATCCTGGTAGTTGTGGACTGATCTGAGTATAAATAGATCAGTTCAATATTTTGTTATGGTCGTCAACTAGTTGAGCAGAGCTCCCTATTTTGTAATATATTGATGCTTGAGTTGTTCTTCGGTTATGTATCAAACTTGAGACTTTCGCATTAATAGAAGTCAGTTTCTCTCATCTCTTTATAAAAATTGTGCTAAAACACTCGGGCATGGAGGATCCAGCCGAGGGTTGTAGTTCTATTGTAATGTAGGTTTGATTACAGTATTGTTGTGACCAATTTTAGTCATCTTCTTTGTTATATTATTTCCCCTTACGCTGAAAGGATCAGGCATGGAGAATCCAGTCGAGTTGTTGTAGTTGCAAGATAATGTAGGTTTGATTATTATGTTGTTGTGACATATTTCAGTGTCTGAAACTTGAGTTCAAGAGTGCTCTTGAACCTAAGTTTTTCTTCACCAAGCTGCTTGAAAGTCGGATGTGTTGGTTGTGGAGCCTGATTATCTTCCTGATTCAGAGGTCCTTTCTTTTAGCCGTGTTTATACCCCATGAAGTATTTACACCCCAGAAGTATGTACACTCTTCCACGTGGGGGAGTGCAGAGGGGGGGTACCCCCTCTGCGGGGTCTGGGGGCAAGCAGGCCCCTAGTGGGGGTTCGGGGGCAACGTCCCCTGAAGGAAAAATTGCCTTGTAAATGTATATTGTAATTTCATTGTAAATCTGGACCGTTCATTATAAGGTCGTATATCTAATTGTAGAGATTATGTTAGGGTTTTTTTCCCTAGAAGGCAACCCTCTTTTATGAGGGAAATGTATTGCGGCTATGGTTGATGGTGAATATGGTATTCTGAGATAGGAGACTGTGAGAGAAAGAAGAGGAAGTTACAGCAGGTTTGTTGTAGGTTGTATCCCTTCATATGCTGGATAATAATAAAGGAAGGACCTGGCAATTTCTCTAGTGGACGTAGCCCACACTGGGTGAACCACGTAAATCTGTGTCTCTATTGTATTGTGTATCTTCTGTGTTTTGTTTCCACATTTGTTTTATTTTATTGCTCCACGGTCCTGTTTTTCTAACAGGATGCCCATAGCAGTCTTGTTCACCTCTCTCACTAAGTATTCCTTCTGCTCATACTTAAAATCAAATCATTGACCGAAGTTAATGAGGCCCTCACTTCCCTGTGCATTGTTGGTCCAATTTCTGTGTTAAAATCATTCTTGTATTGAGTTTCGTCCATTTGACCTCCACTCATAAAACCAACATCCACCAAATATTGTGATGGGTACTGGGCTTATCCTCTCGCACTCTGAGGATGACTCTCAGTGCTAACAGGTGGATACTGAAAGCCACGAACTACTTCAACAAATGGATTGAAGCAGTTTCAACAAGGCAAGCTACTGATGTTGTTATCATTCAATTTCTAGAAAACAACATTTTTTCTAGGTTTGGTTGTCGAGTCAAAATCATTATTGATAATGCAGCAGCATTCAAGTCCAAGAGAATGGATAAATTTTGGAGTGATTATAACATAACCCTTGGTCATTCCACAGCTTACTACCCACAGGGTAATGGGTTGGTTGAGTAATCCAACAAGAGCTTGACAAGAATTATTAAGAAGCTTCTACAAGAAAATAAAAAGGCTTGGCACAAGAAACTTATTTATGCATTGTGGGTTGATAGGGTCACCACCAAGAGATCTATTTCCACATCACCTTTTCAAATTGTATATGGCACAGAGGCAGTTTTTCCTACTTCATTAGGACTACCAGTGATGAAATTGTTGCAAGAATGGGAAGATGAACCAAATGATGCTCAAAGAATGATAAATCAACTGATCCATGTGCAACAAATGAGAGACCAAGTGTTCAACAACTCACAATTGCATCAAGACAAAATGAAAAGAGCCTTTGACAGCCATACAAAGAATGATGATTATAAGGTAGATGATCTAGTGTTGAAGTGGGATGCAAGAAATGAAGATAAAGGGAAGCATGGAAAGTTTGACCACCTCTGGCTGGGACCATTTAGGATTGTTGCCTACCATGGGAGAAATGCTTACTTGTTGCAGAAGCTCATTGGAAATCTCATTGGTGGAGGACCTGTGAATGGCAGGTTTCTCAAGCACTACCTTTCTTGAAAATATTTTAGTCTTTCCATTTCATTATAAATAACCATCTTATTTTTCATATAAAGCAGTGGAAGTCAATAATCAATTTAAAAAAAAAAAAAAGTGAAGGCCCTAAGTTTATGTTGAGTTTAGTTAATTTGTGTCAAGTCTTATCAAACAATTTGTTTATCAGTTTAGAGTCCTTTTGATTCAAATAAAGCCCAATGGTCAGGCACATGGTTTGTTGTTCTTTGCTACCTCACTTGGAGGATAGCATCCCCATTGGAGCCAAATGTTAGCATCATTATTTTTAGGGTAAGGTTGAAAGTTTGTTTAGAATTTGCAAAGTCGTGCCTTGGTCTTGAGAAGACCAAGGCATTCCTAATTGAGTCACAGTGTGTGGTCTGTCTCATGAGATGGCTCAAAATCCTTGGGTCATTTTTAAAATAAAAGGTAATATGCATGTCAATAGAGAGTTAAGTCATAGGTTGAGTCAAAGAGTGTTGTGACTATCTCATAATACACCATCAAGGGGTATAAGAGTCCATCATGTTGAAAGATTTGTAAATGTGCTTGTGTCCCTAAGTTTAAAATCATGTCAAAAAGTGGGAAATTATGTGTCAAAGTTGAGTCATAGGTTAGGGATGAAGGTCATGTCAAAGGAGGTATCATGGTTCGTCATCACACCTGATGAGGTCATAAAAGGGACAATGATTACACTCCATGTCATTTGTATTGTTGGAAAGTTTCAAACAAGTGTGCACTCCTCAAATTTGTTGCACAAGTTACTTGAATTGGCTTGAGAGGTCTTGTCATCTTTAGGCAAGTACTTTCCTTTTTAAATCCGCTCCTTATCCACTCATGTGTGCATATTTGTCACCTTTTATCTATTTGCATTTTAGCCACAACCTGTGCATAAGCTATAGTCTCTCAAGAAAGCTTCAAAGCCCTCTGCTACGCAAACGATCCCCCTTGCTACGCAAACACTGTGCAGATTTCCCTCGCTACGCAAAGCATGTTGCTTTGTTTTTGTTGTGCATCCCATCTTTGCCTTATTTGTTGTGTACAAAACCTTTTTTGAGCCCATTGTTTATGCAAGTTTATCTCTTGAATAAGTTCACATCTCATATAACAAATGTTTGTGATCCAGGTGGATATCGGTGGCCACCCACCTTTTCTAGCTGGCTCAAAATAGCTTTCTAGCAATTTTGATAATTTACTATTTTTAGCAGTTTTTCGGGTCTTGAACTTCCAGAGCCATTTTGAGGCCCTAAACGACGTTTTTTGGGGTATGTTGCAATCATAAGAAATTTTGTGCAAATGTTGTAGTCCTCGGATAGATCTTTCCAATGGGCTATCATACGCCTAAAACGGAGATCGTATGCAAAAGTTACGACCCCGGGAAGTTGATGTACTGACTTACCCAAACGGGGCCCACATGACTTTTGGTGCTTCATCTCCTAGGGTTAGGTTTTGGATGTTTAGGGTTTTTGAAACTCCTATTTATTGCAAAAAGGCCTTGAGAGCCTCATTGTAATCATCTTCTTGCGAATGAGCACAGCCATCACATCTCTTCTCAGAGATAAGTCGCCACCATTCCAGCAAGCTTGTTTTCCGTTGCATTTTACAGTTTCAACTTATTTCCTTATTGAATAGAAAACCAGTTTTATTGTATCTTTGTTATTATGTGTTAAGCATATGGTAATAATATGTAGTCATTTCATTTTGCTCATAAAATTTGGATCAGTTTGTTTCACCTATTCAAGACAAACCCTAGCCCTGCTAGTTTGCTACGCAAGTTTGCCTGCTGAGTTTTAAGACATATATGCTTTGAATAGTTTGAAATTTACTTTCCAAAGAAGACATCGCAGAGCTATGACATCACAAGAAAAGAAGAAATATAAGGGAGGAAATGTGTTGAGATATGAACCCCAAGAGATGACTTTGGTAAACTCAGATCCTGCATATAGGGTGTCTTTTGAGCAGGTGGGTGTATGAGATTTTGTGAAACAATCCAAGGGTATAATGTGCATCTGACCAAGGAGTTCGCCCTGAACTTTAATGGTTTCAATACAATCATTGCAGGGGTCACCTTTCCAGTATCATAATAGACCATATCAACTGCCACGGAGATTCCCATACACAGAGAGAAATGGTTTAAAGGTATGTCTATGGAGCTTATGTTTTATACTGATTTCCTCAAGCCTTAGTATAGAAAACAGAAGATTGGTGCCACTATCCCTAGTGAGTATCTTTTGGAACCCTATGAGAAGTTGTTGAGAGTAATCCAAAGGTATTTTACTTGTGAGGGTAGGTTTGACAGGGTATATCAATACCACATAAGGCTCCTCATGCATATCACAAGGAAAAACGCCCTAAACTTACCCTTTTATCTATATAGAAGCCTAGGAAAAATGGCAGACAAAGTCCAAGCCAGGGCTGACTAGCTTAAAAGTAGTTTGTTCCATTTCTCCTTGGTGAACTTTTTAGTGGTTGAGGAGCTAAGAAAGCTAAACATGGACTGGGAGTCCTTCTTAACTTCAACAAATATTTCCCTGGATCCGAAAGGAGATACCCCCTTATCTGCAGAAAGATTGGCCTCTAACAGCTCATGTGAAAAAGGAAGAAGTGTTGAAGCTAAGGGAAAAGGAAAGGAGGTTGAGGGCTCATCACCAAGCCATTCAATTCTGAATAAGGGTAGGAGGCTATAGTTCATTGATGAGCCAAAGGAGACACAGATACCCAGCAGACCAACCACAAGGTCAACTACTAGAAGGCTTCCCACACCCACAGTGTAGACATAATTTGTTGAGGTTGCAGCTCAAGAGATGGATGAAGAACAAGGTAAATCAGGAGAGAAAGAATCAGAGTTTAGGGGAATGCAACAACAACTCAGAGAGGCTCAACATGTGATAGCTCAGTTTTACCAAGAGAATAGAGAATTGAAAAGGAAGCTAGTTGAGAAGGATTATGAGGAACAAACACCACAAATCAAGACATAGCCCAAAAATGAAAGGTCGAATGGGAAGGAAGTCATGAAAAACCATGAGACCACAGTTTTAGCCAAGCCTAGAGCACCTCTTACAAGATCCCCAGTCAGGAAGAACATTTCAGAGATACAGGGCAAGCTAGCAGCAAGTGAAAGACCTCCTACTTCGCCCACAGAAGGAGAAAATAACATAATATGGCTTAATAAGAAGTTAAGGGAAGCTAGATATCAAATCATCCATCTCATGGAATAAAAGAGGATATCAGAGGGCAGAGCCACATAACACTTTAAGGAATGCAAACCAGCTAGAGAAAATGGATGTGCAGCCCTTTTAGATTCCCAGTCAAAATTGAAAATAAATGCAACCCTGTTCAGACAAGTGGGAAATTTGAAGGTACAAAACTTAACATTAAGGAAGGAAATCGGGTATCTTAAACAAAAGATGCAATTGAATTATGAAGCCAGAAGAAGACTAGAACTACTTGTAGAAGTAGCAGATATATGATTGAAGAAACTTCACATTTTTGTCTTTTTGGGTATGTGATCATCTTAATTTTTTTCATTAAAGTTGTGGAAAACATACATTTGATATTGCAGAAAAATTTTCACAAGGGTGACAGCGTAAAACATTTCCTGGGCATAGTTGTTGTTTTGACTGGTAAATTGTCATGCACAGCACTTGCGTAGTGATTCCTCGCTACGCAAATGTTGTAGGCACACATGATTAGAAAGAACAGTGGGAGATGATTGGCATGTGAGTTTTGAAGCAAATACGGGTTCCCAGTCACTTGTTGCCACCTGGATCTACATGAATTACAACAAAATGGAGTTTGCTACACAAATGTTGTAGGTAGAACTTGCGCAGTAGTAGTTCCAGTTTGCTACGCAAAAGTGGCAGAGTTGCTCAAGAACGCATGGGATGCCTCATAGTGGTTTTTATATGTACTTGGTGACTCATCACAACAACATATTCGAATTTTACTCAGATCTATGATTGTATAAGATATTTTTTGTTTTGCATTAAAGATGGTCAAAATGAATTTACTATTTTTAGTAAAGTTATTTAGGAGTTGTTCTCTTTCAATGTAACTAGATCCACCATTGTAGGCGGTAGTAGTTCGACTCCTAGTAGCCTAGTGTGGAAATAGGCTCTTATATATTTGATCACTTTTGATGTAAAGAGGGGCAAGTTGGCAAAAGTATAGATATTTTGATCCTTATTGTAATATTCTCTGAATCTGAAAGAAATACAAATGCAGAAGTCCTGAACTTTTTATGAAAAAGATTCTAATGGTGGTGGTCTGAAGTTTGTACTCTCATCTTTGTATGTACTTCTTGTGTCCCTACTTTCATCTTCATTTTCTTATGTTTAAATTGGATAATAAAAGGGTCTAGAATTCATCTAATGGTGCTTTAGATTCAAGTGATTTAAACTATGTTTCTCTTCTTAACTAGGTCAGAATTCATCTTTCATGGTGTTATGATTATGTTATATGTTTCTTCTCCTCTTCCACCCTACACAATCAAACTCAAAACTGAAATTTCATCACCTAATTTAGCCTTTATTCCTCTAGAAAGTTCTACCTATCGATCATTGTTTTCAATTTTTTTCAGAGGTTGACTCCATAGCCCAAAAGATCCCTCTCCTCCTTGCCAAAAAAACTCTATAAAATCCCTTCAAAAAATTAAAACCTAGTCATTGACCTACTAATAAAATCTATCTATTAGAGACTAAGTGATAAGAGAGAGCCCTCTCTGAACTGAGTAGGCTAGTATCCAGTTCCAAAGTGGTTTTTGGTTTCCTTTGTAGATTGTTTCTTCAGCCCAACAATTTACTCAGTGTCAACAGCTTCTAAGGCTTCCATCTTTTTAAAACATTTAGACTCCACTTAACCATCTCGCCCACAAAAATTGCAATGCCTGTCAATCTTCTTACTTTTGGATTTTTCGCATTTGTCACCACTAGAATTAGAAGTTGGTTGAGAGGGTTTGGGACCCTTGTTTTACTTATTGTTGTATCAAGGATTTTGCTTCTTGGGATGCTTGGATTTATCTTTCTTCTAGGACACTGAGGCTTTGTTGGATGTACTAGTAGTGTTGATCACTCCAAGTTGCACAATCCTATCTTACTCTCAAATCATATACTCACAAAAGGAATCAATAGTAAGAGTTTGGTAAGCACTCCCTAGACCTTCTCTAGTTGCATAAAAGGTATATACAAAGGTAGAATATGCACTAACAAAATTATCACTTGTGTAACATATATGTGTCGGTCATCCTTAAAATCTATTTTACAATCTTGACATAAAATTCTAAGTGTTTTGAACTTAGATAAATAATCTTCAATGCAAGCAAAATCATTGTGAATTAAATTCATTAAGTAATTTTCAATTTAGTGGGCTCAAATAATATTGTGTTTACTAAACACATCTTGAAGTTTTTCCCAAGATTAATCGGGGTCATCAATTCCTTGAAGATGAAACTGTAAATCAAGAGAGATTGACATTTTTATTAGTCCACGTCCTTCATCAATATTATTATCCCATTTGGATTTATTTTCAACATTAGTGGAGGTTTGTTCTTTTCCAATGGTAATCCATTACAATCCTTTACTTCTTAAGACATGCTCCATATGGGATTTCCATGAGAAGTAGTTGTTATTGGTCAGAAAAAGATCACTTGGAGAAGCCATATTAAAATATGCATAGAATATGGATCCAAAAGATGAAATTGATGGTCTATATGGAAATCTTTTGAGAAAATAGGTTGTTTAAAAAAAATGGCACTCAAAACGGACTTCATATGTGAAAGTTATTCCCTTTTTAAGGAAAAGGCATAAACGGTAAAAAAAGAGCCACGTGGCAAGTAGAGGTTGTCCAATATGGTGATGGATGCACAACAATCCCTTCCTTCTCTGCTTTTTCAAAAAGTGACTTAAAATAAGAGACTTGAACTCAAGACCTCTTACTAAATAAAGTAACTATCAACCAAGTGAGCTAGTGCAAAACAAATTATAATTGTAAAGGAGGAGGATGGGGTTGTTGTTGTTATTGTTGGAGCTTCGTCTCAAAGTGCGCACTTACCCCGAAAACCTTTCTTTCTACGTGCTCATACAAACACAAACAAAAAAAAATTAAAACAACAAATGGGGTTAGATCTCGGTTAGCTTACCCAAAAAATGCAAGTTTTCTCTTTTTTTATGATTTTTCGAGATCACATAGAGAGCATGACAAAGAGCATACACAGATAAGAAAACACTTTTCGCTCTGTCTTTTATTTGACGAGATTGCACAGAGCACATGAAAAAGAGCATACGCAAACCAGACAGAATAGAAACCTGGAAATAAAAACAGAAAACCGAAATATTAACTCTGTAAAAAAAATTTAAAAGGGCATATTCGAGATTTATACCTTCGAATCTGACTAAAATGGTCATGTCTTGGGAAAAAAAAAACCTTTTTGAGTGAAATAAAAAAGTGTTTCTAACTTTAATAGTCACTTTAGACACAATGGAATAGTCCTCTTAGCCTAGAAAAGTACAAAAGATAGCAGAAACCATAAATACGACAACACAACTTGAAGATCTCAATCTACAACGGGAGCAGGTTTTCGAGCAGGATCTAATACCATGTTCAACAAAGAGGGTATTACACATAGGATGAGCATCTTCAATAACCACTCACACAACCATATCAAGGATCAACACATCGATGTTCTTATGTGGTTAAAATCCTTGAAGAGGGAAAAAATCCACGACCCCAACCAAGGTCGCCACTTGAGGCAATATAAATTAATGCAAAAGAAAAAAAAATTACAAGAGAGTTTCTCGGAATTGACCATCAACAATTGACCCCCCATTCTCTTTAAATAGAGATCATGGACCAATCAAGTGTTGAGCCACATATCAATGTAGTCATTAAGATCGAGGAGAATATGAGATGTCAGATCACTCTATGTCTAGAACATATCATGACCCTCAAATTACATAAATACAAATGCATACTAAAGAAATATACCAAGAAACACACTTTTACCTAAAGTCACATTAGACAAAGTTGAACTTAACTAACTCCTAAGTGTCTAAATATCCTAATAAAATCAAGAAAAAAACTAGAAAAAAAACAAAGTGAATTAAAAAAATACAGAAAATATTTGACTTCTATAAAAAAATAACATATTGACATGATTTAATGTAAATCCAAACCATTAGATACCAAATATGCAAATTTTCTCATATATATAGCATATAAGGGTACGTATAACAAAATGGCACCAAGTGCATTGCATATCTAAACCGAAATACATAAACATTGAGACTCTAAATAACTACTACAATCCAAAAATAATTATACTACAAAAATCACTACAACATATAATTAAAATTATCTCCTAGAAATCAAGATCCTTATCATCACAAAGAAATTACAAACACGCATTTAGCATGCGACAATACTACATCCCCCAACCTACAAGATGTAGAAAACCAAGGTTGCATTATTTGATTTCATATATTGAAATGCTAAAAAGTGAAAAAACAGGACGATTTATATTTTCTCTATGCAAGGTCCTAGGAGTATAGAACCATTACCAAAAATCTTGAAATGGAAGTCCCACTTTTTATGTTTAATGATAAAAAATTAATTCAATGAAGATAAATTACAAGGCAAATAGAATCAATAGCTTTACAAATGTAATAGTAAAATTCATATGGAAAATTTGAACCCCGCATAAGTCTCTTTGAACCATATGTAAAAGTTGATATCTGAAGAAATATGTCATTGTTTCCTTTCCCTACCACTGTAATTGGAAACTAGATGTTTCTTGCATGGTAAAATGCACAATGTCAAGTAGAGGAACCCTAAACCTACCTCCAAACGAGTTGAGGTAAGGACACCTTGAACATGTTGGCATCAGAAGTCCTCCTGGATTGCAGCAGGAGTAAGCCTGAAGCCCATCAGTTTATGTCACTATTTGTTGATAAAGGATGATGAATGGAAATAAACTCATAACAATATCGTTCAAACTCAGAAACTAGGCCAAGAAAGCACAAGAAGATGAGGTCTTGGTTTAACTTCAGACAATAAGTTTTAATAAGGGTGAGTAGGAGGAAGACTTCTGTGAGGAAATGCGAAGGCTTGTTGTAGGCATCGAGCTTCTAACAGCCTGTAGAAGAAAAACTTGAACACAAGAACCTCTTATATTCAAGAGCAGAAACACTAAAAGAACATAACAGTTCTATAATAAATCCTTTATCATAATACAATCACGACAATTCATGTGAATCAGTCAATCATGAACCCTTTTAGTATGAGATTGAAACTAGATGAAAAAGAGAGTTGCCTTACATTAAACAAGAAAATTTCATATGCAGATAAAAATACAGGAAAACCAATGCTTCATTAAAACATTACAGTCAGAGCAATTCACCCCCTTGGCAACAGGAGGGTAGCTGAGACATTAAAATCCCATTTGGCATGTGCGAGCTCCTCTGGTCAGACGAGGACATCAGATCGACATGGCTCTTTTAGGAAAACCCGCACACAGGACGATCTTGGGTAGACTGCCTGCCAGAACCTCCATGCCTTACATTCATGGCTTGAGCTGAAGTTTCAGCTACCTGCTCAATTTTCATTAATTTCCTTCCTCCACGGCGGGTGGTCGAGACTTCAAGCACAAGGAACGACCACGTGCTTGCTTCCCAGGGTTCAGAGCCTAGCCTCTTTTTTATTTTGCCTACACCCTCAATGTAACCCATGGCCATGACCTGGAGCCTCGCTCCAAAGGTGCTTTGACACTTCTCCTTTCGGGAGATTCCACCATTCCAGCGTCCAGGATCCTTGGTGACTAAAACTGCGAAACAACCCTCCATATCGGCGGTTGGATCTGGCTTCAAAATCAACGGACATGATCCATTTTCCCTTGAACACATTGGCTTTGCGCCTTTCATCTACTTTGTCCCCTTTCCATATGACCCTGTGCTATGACCGTGGGCCCGCATCCAAAGGCGCCTTCGCATCTCACGTATCGTGGATGGAAGGGAGTCAACCCTTGTATTTCAAAGTCGCAATAGCCGAGATGGTGACCGGACTTAATCAGGCACCACGTGTCCTCCAAGACTAAGGATCCCGGTCCTTTCGGGGATTCTCTTACCAGGATTTCTCGCTCCTCTTCCTCCAACCGCCTTTCTATACGACCATGTACTATGACCGTGGGCCCGCACCCAAAGGCGCCTTCGCATCTTGCGTATCGTGGATTGAAGGGAGTCGACCCTTGTATTTCAAAGTCACGATAGTCGAGATGGTGACCAGACTTAATCAGGTGCCACGTGTCCTCCAAGACTAACGGTCCCGATCCTTTCGGGGATTCTCTTACCGGGAGTTCTCGCTCCTCTTCCTCCAACTGTCTTCCCATACGAGCCTGTGATATGACCATGGGCCCGCACCCAAAGGCGCCTTCGCATCTCACATATCATGGATTGAAGGGAGTCGACCCTTGTATTTCAAAGTTGTGATAGTCAAGATGGCAACCGGACTTAATCAGGTGCCACGTGTCCTGACTAGATCGGACGACCACGGTCATTTCGTGACTTTGGCCCTAAGGGATGAGCCCATGCACTAAAACTCGTGCAACTTCGTGGCTCTAGCTTACCCGATGACCGTTGATCTGCTCCATCGATGGATCCTCACTGCTGAAAACAAAAATGCCCGCTCGCTTGATTTTAAGCCCGAAATGGACTTCTTTTGTGTGTTGCGCTTGACGCTCATGAATGTGGCCTTTGAATAAAATGCATTTGATGGGTTTTTAAAACCCATTTCTTCTCGTTTTACACCAAGGGCCTAAAATCGGAGACAAACACCCCCCTTGCAAGAATTGGTGCTAACATTAGGCTCCATGGGGGATAGAGTCGTCCCTGCGATGCTCTAAGAACTCCTTGCAGTTTCAGTGCCTTGTTGTTGGGCTATGGAGTCATTTATTAAGCTGAAAATAAACAGAAAAACAATATTTACAAAAACAGAGGAGCCGTCTAAGGCTCAAACAAAACATTTCTTCAGGAACTGCCCATTTAATGGGCTGTTAAAAACTTCTTCACCCTTCAAATCCTGCAACCTGTACGTGTTATTTAAGAATACTTCAGAGATTTTGAAGGGCCCGATCCAGAGGGCATCAAACTTGATTTGTTTTCCCCTATCCTGCATGGGTGCATCCCACTTAAGCACCAAATCTCCCAGCTCGAATTTCTCCTTCCTAACCTTCCTATCAAAGGCCTGCTTGATCTTTTGTCGATGACTATGAGCTATGTCCATAACCTGCTCCCTAATCTGTTTCACTTCCACCACTTGATGAATTCTTCTGACCATATGTTCTAGCTCTCCTTCATGATCTTGGAAGAATTTCACTACAAGTAAAGTGAGTTGAGTGGGAAACACAGCCTCCGTCCCATAAACAAGTTGAAAAGGTGAGGTGCCTAGGGACTTCTTTGTTGTCACTCGATCAACCCATAGAGCGAATTTGAGCTTTGAATCTGAGGCCCTCTTATTGTCTTCCAATAATCTTTTAATGAGTTTGATTAGACATTTATTGGAAGATTCTACCAGTCCATTTCCTTGAGAATAATAGGGAGTGGAGTGAATTAGTGAGATCTTGAGCTACTCACAGAACTTAACCAGAGGCTCAGACTTGAAATAAGTAGCATTATCAGTGACAATTCTGCTGGGACAGCCAAATCTGGCTATGATATCCTCCAGGAAGCTAATAATTACCTTGTGTGAAGCACTCCTGGTGTGGGCAGCCTCTATCCACTTGGTGAAATAGTTTGTTGCAGTCAGGATCCATCTATGTTGGCCACTTGAAGGAGGATGAATTTCTCCAATGAAGTCTAACCCCCACTGTTGAAAGGGTGATGAAGTTACGACAGGCTTTAGTGGCAGAGATTTGAGTTGCTAGTTTCCTGAGAACCTTTGGCATTTGATGCAAGCTCTGAATTCTCTGCAGACATCAATGAATAAGGTGGGCCAGTAGTACCTAGCCCTGAGAATTTTTTGAGTTGTGGTCTTCCATAAATGATGCCCTCCACAAAGGCTGCTATGGAGATCAAACATAACTTTTTGGGCTTCCCGTGGGTTCAAACACCTCATAAACACCCCTAGAGGGTCTCTCCAGTACAAGACTTGGTCAATAAGGCAATATCTGGCCGCCTTGAGCTTTAAAGATCTTTCCTTTCTTTTTCCCATTCCATCAGGAGGCTTCAACTCTTGCAGAAAGTACAAAATGTCTCTGTACCAGGTGCATTTTGCTAGTGATAAGCCACCCTACGAGCTTTTACTGGACGACTCAGGTTGCTGATTTTCTGAGCAAGCATTGATGAAGCTAACCCCCAAGGCCTTGCATTTAGATTCAGCCAGCAACTTAACTAAACCCTGCCCTTTAACCAACTTGGTGGGCTTTATCTCCAGGTCAAACTCAAGGATCTTGGCAATCCATTTACCTCTTCTCCCATCTATGTCAGAATGTATAAGGATGTCTTTCACAGAGGCTGAAGGAACGTATGCAGTCACTCTTGAGTGCAAGACATGGACTCTAAAAGATTTGAGAGCTTTCACCAAGGCATAGGCTTGTTTCTCCATGATCTCATACCTGATTTCTGCATCTCTTAATGCCTTACTAAAGAAGGAAATGGGTTGCTCTCGCCCTTCCTCATTTTTCTGCAATAAGACCGCTGCTACTGTATCAAAAGAAGCAAAATAAAAAACTAGGAAATCCTTGGAATAATCAGGACTGGTCAGCACAGGTGCCTCAGTCAATGCCTTCTTTATCTGGACAAAAGATTCCCTAGGTTCAGAAATCCATTTTACTTCATTTCTCGTTCTGAGCATGGTTGTGATGTGTTTCACCAACTCAGCAAAATTTGAGACGAACCTCCTTAGAAAGTTAATCTTCCCTAAAAAAGCATGGACTACCTTTCTAGACCTGGGAAGTGATAGGGTCTAAATTGCCTCTACCCTGCTGGGATCAATTCTCACTCCCTCTGCTGATACTATATGGCCTAACAGCTTCCCCTCCTTCATAGCAAACAAAGATTTCATGGGATTTAAGGAAAGGCCAAACCTCCGTCATTTCAAGAAAACTTTCCTCAAGTGACAGCAGTGCTCTTTATCAGACCTGGAGAAGACTGTGATGTCATCCAGATAGATCACCACAAACTGATCTTTCTCCCCGATGAAGTCTATGTCCATGGCTCGTTGAAATGTTTCTCCTGCATTCATTAATCCAAAAGGCATTTTGGCATACTTGAATGTTCCCCAGGGAGTGGTGAAGGTTGTTTTTTCTCTGTCCTTAGGCATGACTGATATCTGATTATAGCTAGAAAATCCATCAATCATGGATATCTTAGATGCACTAGTTACCCTCTGCAATATGTGTTCCATGTTGGGCAAGGGATAGTTGTCTTTCTTTGAGCTCCTGTTCAGGTTCCTGAAATCAACACAAAGCCTGATTTCTCCACTTTTCTTCCTCACCGGGACCAAATTGGCCACCCACTCAGAATATCTCAAGGGGACAATGATTTGGGCATCTAACAACTTCTTCACTTCTCTTTCCATGATAGGCAACAACATGGGATTTATCTATCTTAGCTTCTGCCTAAATGGCTTAGCCTCTTCCTTCAGTGGGATCTTGTGTTCAATGACAGATGTGTCATATGTCTTGAGGTCCCTTCACAAGTGGATTCAGGTTCAATGACAGATGTGTCATATGTCTTGAGGTCTTCATAGGTCCATGCAAACACATCAGCAAATTCTCTTAATAACTCGGTATATTCGGCCCTCTGCTCTTTGGTCAAACTGCTTAACAACTTGACATACTTAGGATCCTCCTGTGTGTCGATGTTGTGCTCCGTTGTATCAACATCTTCATTTGAAACCCTACCTTTTACCATCACATCATTCCCATCGAGCAGTCTTTCTAAAGGGACTAGTCCCTTCGGAATGTGATTGCTAGGCAAATGAATAATAGGGTGATTAGCAATTTTATTTAAAAATACCTCAGGGTGAGGGTGACTTTCGAGATCAGGATCCTAATCAATGTGCAATGCAGAAAATTCATCGACAGACTGAAGAAATTTTTTGATTTCAAGATCGTCTTCGAATACCTTCCAATGCTTGATATTGTCCGGTACAGATGGCCTATATCTTATCTCAACATCATATTTGATCTTAGGCGGTAGAGGGATCTTGAACAGACTAGCTGAGACAGCTAAGGAATCGGCCAAAGTATTTTCCTCTCTTGGAATAAAAGAAATGTTGAAAGCTGAGAAGAAATTATCAATCAGGTCCCACACCTCATTTTTGTAACTCCTGAGCCGAGGATGCTTAGTCCAATAATCATTTCTGACTTGTTGGATTATCAACTCAGCAACTCCGAACACTGCTACCCCCTCAATTCCCATTTCTTTTGCAGCCCTTAAACCCAGAACAAGAGCTTCATATTCTGCTACATTATTGGTAGCTTCAAATTATAGCTTGTATGACAGGGATATGGTTTCCTGACAAGGCGACACAAAAACCACTCCAGTGCCAATGCCTTCGCTAGAAGAAGCTCCGTCTAAGAACATCTTCCAAACAGAGGTGGTTGGAGGAGGTATCTCATGATTAAAAATGGGTTGCTTTCTTATTTGAAAAGGGGCTTCAGGAGTATCAGTGAGCTGCAATAAACTAGACCCCAAATCAGTGTCAAGTGCAAAGATAGGATGATTGGCAGGGTCTGCTTCATCACTAACAATGTAGCCCAGCTAAGCTTCTCTGTACAACCTTCAGTGTTCCCCTCCAAAGACTGGAATGGTGGCATATGTGAAATCCATCTGTAATGTCCCTCCAAGTTTTTTAATCCAAGATCTTGACAACAGCATGTCGAACTTGGGGGGAACATCAGCTACTACAATGTCCATGATCACACTCTTCATTGGCAAGTGAAATAAAGAGACCACCAAGTCTTTGATGACTCCAAGGCATTGCACCCTCCTTGAATCAAAAGAGTATTGTTATCGCTCAGTTTGTAGTTTAGGTCAAAGGCTAAAAGATAGAAGGCGAACTGGCGTAACAGGAACCTTCCCCACCCAATGTCACATTGATGGGGAGGTTCTTTCTGTTTAGGGGGGTTAGCCCAGGGGAGACATCCACGGAAACCTAGGGTTTGAAAAGGCAGAAAGTATAAGGTCAAGTGTTAGAGTTCCCTTCTCACAGGTTACCACCAGAGTCAGACAATCCGGCTAATCAGCCAATAAATGAAGTGTATGCCCTATTGAAAACACCTGCCCAAAACAAGACAACAGCAACACAATGTATATATTTGCAGGCTATAACTCAAAGGGTTAGTACTTCATTGAATATCTGATATTGTTAATAAGCAATGTACTGCAATAGATGTAAAATGAATTCAACGTTTTGTCAATTAGCTATGAAAGATCATCAACTCATCAATATCTAAGGAGATGACTAAGACAACAATATGTCCAATCAACAATTTACTCAATAAATGCTTAAAATCATCATTTAATTGCTTATATCCAACTTTTGTTGTGTCAAGATGAAATATCCAACTATGACGTCAGCCCTAAATAGGTTAGTTTGTTAGTTAGGGTTTGAAAATTTAAAGTTTTGAAAGTAGTTTTGTACACTAAAACTTCAACGTTAGAGATCAAATATCAGTGCCTTAGGGTATATGGAGTCAAAAGATAAGGGCACAAGGTCTTGAAAGGATGATGACTCAAAGACTAGAAGGTAGGGTTCTATGGTGCTGCAAAGGCAGGGCCCTAGAATCAAAACCCTAGGGGAAAGAGGCTCACTCTGGTGTTGCTTAAGCAAGGCCTCGTGCTCTTTCCTCCTTCTCTAAATCAACTTGGCAAAACGGCTAGCCTAAAGAATAAGTCTAAGGGAGAAAGTGTTGCAAAGACAAGCCTTTCATACCCTAGAAGGTGAAAACCCTAGATGTAGGCAACCTAGGCCTAGGACGTCTCCTTTTTTCAACTTATAAACTTCAACGCTAGCTCAAGGGAAGAAACAAGATAAGTGTAGCAAAGGCTAGGCTTAATCTCTTTCCTTCAATGGCTGAAAAATATCTCTCTCTAAGGGGACATGTAACAATGACCTACTTGTGTGCTTGTTACCTAGGGTTTTAAATCAGCAATATTATAAGTAAATGCAAGAAATTACACCTACAACCATTCATTTAAGAAGTTTTGCAAGAAAATTTACCTACATGTCATGAACAAAAGCATAAGCAAACCCTAGTTGTAAACCTTCCTTGAGAGAAATGCCATAAAATGCCAGAAAAATCCTTCCAATAGCAAGCGTGCCTCACTTATGCAGCAAATATGCCCAAGAAGGGTGCAAAAATCATATATCACTTGTGTGAGTGAATTGTGTTATGTCAAAATGAGGGAAAACATCCTCAATTTATATCATCCAATGACCCTTAATTAAAAATTAGATCATTAAAACAGCCGACAAGGCTGATAACTAAAAATCATATTGTTTTACATTAAACTGCTAAATAAAACCCTAAATGAGCAATAAGAAAGACGTCCAGCCCATTTGAGGGAGGCATTGGCCCCTTTTAGGGAAAATCACAGCACTGGATGACAAACGTTGGCCCTCTCTGGGCCTCCAAACTCTGCCACACGTGCCAATCTGCCCTGTAAAGCTGCCATGTGTTAGAGGTGACGTCAAGGATCTCTAGAGGATGTCCTAGGTCAACAAAGGGACATGTTCCACCTGCAGTGGGTCAACCCCCTAGGGTTGGGCTCAGCCAAGGTGTCCTGGATGAAAATGTCCTTCTTCTTCTCTCCTACAAAGGCTCGACCAATCATTGTCCTATCTCGCCCCCTGATAAGGTTCCAGCAACCATATGATGGGCTCTTCAGCCCCATGGAGGTCTAAACTAATCATCTCCCCATGTGTACCGGTCCACCTGGTACCTATCCGTCAGTATGGTCCTGCACATCAAAAACTTCGCCCTCCATGGGCTCATTAGTCCTCGGGATCATAGCAATGTCAATCACATTTCATCATTAATTTTATCAAATGCATGCATAAAAACCCTAGCATATCATTTAATAGCTCAAAGACATTACAATGACCTACTATACAAAGCCGAAGAAAAGGACAAAGTGCCCTATTAGGCCAGCATCCGTAAGAAAAAGAAAGTTTCCAAAGGACATCATCCAAGCCATGTAACACGAGGTGGTGTGGTCAAAGGATGTCCAGACATAGTGGAAGACAAGGGTGATATTATCCGTGGGTGCCTTTGTAGGAGGTGAGTTGTACCTGTCATGGATGCAATTCTTTCCAAGCCCTTTATTGTCTTTATTCTTTCTTTTATTCATTGTTTTTTCTTTCTTTTTATTTCAAGGTCTAACTAGAGACACTGCCTTGGCATGGTGACTAGAGCTGATAGTGTTACCCACGAGTACTTTCACAGAAATGATAAGGTTGGCTCGTGATGAGACCCCCTTTCCCTTGGCCATGCAACCAAAGGTCACTGCCCTGGCGTGGTAACTAGATAATGGCAATGTCATACTATTAGGTACCTATGAACATAATGGGTTGGCTCGTGATGAGACCCCCCATCCTCTTGGCTAGGTCTTGTTTTTTTTGTTATTTTTCTTCGAGTCCCTCTTATCGAGAGGCTTTTTATTGCCTTCTCGGGGATCCCTAGGCGAGGCATCTCTAGGTTTTATTTTTATGGCTTTTATCTCTTACCAGTTGCTTTTACCCCCTAGGCCTTTAGCCCCTTCTTCCCATAGGATAAAGTGTAACCCCACAAATAAATCATCCTGATGTCCGGACTAGGGGAATGGGATAGATGAATGGGAGATAAGATGTAAAATGATAATATGGTGGGAGCGGACGATGGCTCTTCAAAATCCCCCTTGGTGGCTAACCAAAACCTATGGATACAAGCTTGCTAGGGCACCCCATTAATCCCCCCAACCATGGTCAAGTGGGTTAGTGTAAGATCCAAGTAGTCGTCAGAAATGAAAGGAATCTGATGCATACATTTGAAAGTTATAATGATCAAACATGACACATACCATGATACCTGGACCAATTACCTCATGGAGCAAGAGTCTTCTCCGATACAAGTCTAAGTCGAAGGTGATGGATGTTGTTGCTGCTGACAGGACAGGTCTGATGAAGAAGAAGAAAGATGGGCCCTCAAGGGCCATGCTCAGGTCAATCCTGCTCTCGGTACTCCATGTCTAGGACCTGTGGGCCTTGAGACATGATCTCCTAGTTATCCCTAGAAATCAGAGATAACAAGTACAAATCGTGATAAGCCTTTGTCACTTCCAGTCCCAATTCTTCCATGACTATTTTGGGCATAAGGTTGTGGGAAGCTCCTGAATCCATGAGGTAATTATGCAGCACCTTATCATGTATGTTCAGGGATGTGTAGAAGGGAGGGGATGAATCATCTTTATCTTCTACCATGGGACCTAGGACGACTGTTGTCTTTTCATCTTGAAGATTTACTAAGTCTGTGGAAGGCTGGGGGGACTTAGATTGTAGCAGTTTGGAGAGGGACCTTTTGAAATCTTCATTTTTAACTAGTTCTGAGAGGGGTACGGGAATTCTAATCTTTTGAATTTCGTGCTCAAAACTAAAGGAGGAAATAGGCTTAGGAGCTTCCCTTACCTCAGAGATAGGTTCTTTGGCTGATGGTGAAGTATTCTGAGTTTTCTTTTCTTTAGTAGTGATTGTTGCAGGTTTAGTAGGCCTTTCCGCTATGAGGGGCTAATCATGGCTATCAAAATTCCCTTCTTTATTCTTTGACCTGAGATGGTATCTGTTAGGAGTGTTGTTGACCTTTTCCCCTTTACCCAACTCATTGATTTGAATGTTCATAAGGGATTCTTCATATGCAGATTAAGTCAAATGGGGAAAAGGGGAAGTGTCTTCTATACAGTGAATTTCAAGGTTGAGCTCATCTATCTCCTCTCCTTCCTCATGAGAAACTAGGTTATTTTGGAGGGGGGTTTGAATCCTCTGATCATCTCTGTCTTTGCTCCTTTGTTCCCTTGGCAAAGCCTGTGGCACATTGTTACTAGGCCTCCTGAAGCCTCTGTTATCAGTATTTTTGGGATTTTTGTACATGGGCTTCCCTTCTAACTCCCACCTTTCCATTCTAGCCGAAAGCGATTTTAGCACTTTAGTTACCTCATCCGTCTAAAGGGGAAGGGGAGAGGAAATGGATGGGGAGGCTTCGGGTCTCTTCCTGGATATGTCTCTATCAGCCTTATTCCTGAGTCAGTCAATAGCCAATATGTTAGATTCTACTTCCACAGCTGCATCCTGCATGTGAGCCGGAGTAGTGTCTATCCTTTCCCTCAACAGGAGGCAGAAATCGGGATCAAAAGCACTAGCATAAGTGATCTTAGCAGAGGCTTATGAGGGGTTTATTTCAGCGGGGATCTTATTGTACATTTTATTGAATCTCTTGGAGAAGTCAGAGACAGACTCTCCTTCCTTTCTCTTCAAAGACCCAAACTCTGTCATGTAATACATGAAGTCTTTTTTGTCTCCCCATTGTCTCAAAAAGGCATTATCCAAAGCCTCAATCCCATCGATAGATCCAGGAGGCAGGGCCCTAAACCACTTTCTAGCCTCGCCTTCAAGGCTATGGAAAAAAATCCTCATCCATACGTCTGCATGCATGATAACATGATCATCTGTAAAACTGTAATAGGCTTCAAGGTGTTCTTCTGTAGCTATGTCCCCTTCACCTATAAACTTGGGCAGCTGCTTAAGGTAGCCATCTTCTTGAAGGGCATTGAGAGGTTGAGGTAACAAAAGGGGAGCATAGCTAGCAGCTATTATAGCCTCCATTCTGGTCATGGGGGGATTTGCTCCTGCCATAGGAATATTAGGTGGAGGAGAACTCGGAGGAGAAGGAGCTCGAACAGGGGGTACTGGAAATGAGCTTCCAGGTGGAAGGGGGAACAATGGGGGATTCAAAGAGAAGGATAAGGGGCTTGAGTCAGCAGATGCTTCTCTCTGTGCAGTAGCAGCAACAGTAATAAGAGGACGGGTGGTAAAGCTAGGAGTGGGGAAATATTTTGTGGTCCTGGGTCTACGCCAAGGTACAGCTTCAGAGGAGAGGGGACTAACAAGGATTTCTCCCTCCAATCCCAGATCAGTGGGGGAAAACTCAGCAAGAACACTTCTGAAATTTAAGAAACGGGAAACTTCAAAACAAGGTCTACTAGGAAGCTAAGTAGAAGAGAATGGAGTTTCTATAGAAGGAGATGGCAAATCACCTGGTTCAGCGGTGGAAGTTTCTCCTTCAGAGGCCTTTCCTTTTCTGATAATCACCTTCAGATCAGCTTCAGGCGTAGCTAAAGGCAGTTGTGGATGGGACCGCATGTGTCTACCTCTAGAAGCCACAACTAAAACAGTAGGTTCACCACAGTGGAGTCATCACAATGGAGTTTCTAGGTGCACAGTAGTAATATCGTAGGGATCTAATGCCTGATGCACCTTTAGAAACAGAGGCTCGATGTCGTTCGATCCGAGGGAAAATTTTCAACTTCATCACCGGCAACGGCGCCAAAAATGTTGGCGTCAGAAGTCACTCCTGGATTGCAACAGGAGTAAGCCTGAAGCCCATCAGTTTATGTCACTATTTGTTGATAAAGGATGATGAATGGAAATAAACTCATAACAATATCGTTCTAACTCAGAAACTAGGTCAGGAAAGCACAAGCAGATGAGGTCTTGGTTTAACTTCAGACAGTAAGTTGTAATAAGGGTGAGTAGGAGGAAGACTTCTATGAGGAAATGCGAAGGCCTGTTGTAGGCATCGAGCTTCTAACAGCCTGTAGAAGAAAAACTTGAACACAGGAACCTCTTATATTCAAGAGCAGAAACACTAAGAGAACATTACAGCGTTATAATAAATCCTTTATGATTACACAGTCACGACGATTCATGTGAATCAGTCAATCATGAACCCTTTTAGTATGAGATCGAAACCAGATGAAAAAGAGAGTTGCCTTACATTAAACAAGAAAATTTCATATGCAAATACAAAGCCAGGAAAACCAGTGCTTCATTAAAACATTACAGTTGGGAGCTCTGCTCTACCATCCATCCTTACAAAAATACAAAAACTGAGTATATATACTCAGAGAAATTCACCCCCTTGGCAGCAGGAGGGTAGCTGAGACATTAAAATCCCATTTGGCGTGTGCGGGATCCTCTGGTCAGACGAGGACATCAGATCGGCATGGATCTTTTAGGAAAACCCGCACACAGGACGATCTTGGGCAGATTGCCTACCGGAACCTCCATGCCTTACATTCATGGCTTGAGCTGAGGTTTCAGCTACCTTCTCAATTTTCATTAATTGCCTTCCTCCACGACGGGTGGTCGAGACTTAGAGCACAAGGAATGACCATGTGCTTGCTTCCCAGGGCTCAGAGGCTAGCCTCCTTTTTATTTTGGCTCTGCCCTCAATGTAACCCATGGCCATGACCTGGCGCCTCGCTCCAGAGGCGATTAGACACTTCTCCTTTTGGGAGATTCCACCATTCCAGCGTCTAGGATCCTTGGTGACTAAAACTGTGGAACGGCCCTCCATATCGACGGTTGGATCTGGCTTCAAAATCAATGGAGACGATCCATTTTCCCTTGAACACATTGGCTCTGCACCCCTCATCTGCTTTGTCCCCTTTCCATACGACCCTGTGCTATGACCGTGGGCCCACACCCAAAGGCACCTTCGCATCTCGTGTATCGTGGATGGAAGGGAGTCGCGATAGCCGAGATGGCGATCGGACTTAATCAGGCGCCACCTGTCCTCCAAGACTAATGGTCCCGATCCTTTCGAGGATTATCTTACCGAGAGTTCTTTCTCCTCTTCCTCCAACTGCCTTTTCATACGACCCTGTGCTATGACCGTGGGCCCGCACCCAAAGGTGCCTTCCCATCTCGTGTATCGTGGATTGATAGGATTTTGTTTCCAATTTTGGTTTTGTGGGTATTGTGTTGGATCTGAAATCACTGAGTTGTGCCCCATATTCATACTAGAAGGTGATAGGGATTTTGTGTCAAGAGGGATCAAGAAAGCCAAAGAGACATGAATGGATAAAAAAGACATAGGAATGTTGATATTATGGTATTTGCGGGAGGTATTTACCGCCACGTGTAAACCTGACGAGAATAGAATATCTCGGGAAGCAAGAAGAAACCCTAATGAGTTGGCTAATAACCCTAGAAGACAAGTCGGCTCAAGAGGATAATTTGTATTAGGTTATTAGCCTCCAAGAAAAGAAGTCGGTCAGAAGAAATATTATATATTGAGTAAATAGGTACCTAGAATGAGAAGTCGACCTAGGCAGTTAGCCAAAATTAGTATAAATATAGGAGGCTAGTCTTCATTCTGGCAGGTATTCTCAGAACTGTAGAAGTAGCACTTGTGCGCACTGCAGTTTCCCAGTTTGTGCACGAGTTTGGAGGAGAGTTGTCGTTACAGCTGCTGCAGCTAGAAGATTTCGTTTTTGGCTTAGACTATCTCTTGGTTATGGTTTGGACTATCTGATCATCTCTTGTTTGGTGCACTATTCTTGGAGAAAGGTGTGCTACCATATGTTTGGCTATCTAGCCTAGGGTTTACTTACTGAATGATTCTCTGTAGAGGTTAAGGTGCTCGGAGGGTCGCTTCGGCCTATGGTTGGGTGATAATAGTGATATTTTCGATGCTAAAATGAGAACATACATTATATTCTAACAGGTTATGGGCCCACACATCCTTCATTCAGTCTAACCACTGGAAGGGAGCATAGCCATAAGGATATTGAGCTTGTTGAAGAACTGTCGCTAGGGTTTCTAGAAGGAGAAGTCACCAAAGCACTATCGCTAGGGTTACTAGCAGGTGTAGTTGCAGAAACCCTAATCCTTTCGTTGAGGCACCTTAAGTGAAGGGATTGACCTAATTTTCAGATAAACCAGTGCGCCCTAGCCTAGCGCATCTCCTGGTACTCTTAGCAAGCCAAGACGTCAAGTTTGAGTTTTTGGTCAAATCTAGGGTTGACCAAGTCAAAGCAGCCATGAATTACTCTATGAAGTCAAAAAACAAGTTAGATGGAGCTTTTAACTTTAGAGCGTGGAAGACAAGGATTGACCTCATCCTTGCCAAGAATAAAGTATTGGATATCGTGAAAGGAAAGGTCGTGGAACCAAAGTTTGAAGAAGGAAAAGAGAAGGAACCGTAGAACGTTGCAGTTATGGAGAAGTTCAAAGATGGTGACATCAATGCCATGAGTATCATAGTGGACTATATAAAAGACCACTTGATACCCTAGATCTCCAATCTTGACTCATCAAAGAAGATGTACAATTCCCTAACAAACCTCTTCTCAGTTAGAAACATTGGACAAGCAATGAGTCTAAAGAATGAGCTCCATGACATGAAGATGAATGATAATGACAACACAACATCATACTTTGTGAGAATATCTCGGTTAAGATATCAACTACAAGCTATTGAAGAGATCATTTCAGAGAAGGAATTGGTAAACATAGTACTCAATGGTCTTCCCAAGATGTGGGATGCATTTGCCGCAAGCATGAACACAAGGAAGGAGTATCCTACATTTGAAGAACTTTGGACTTGTTGTGCTCAAGAAGAATCAAGGATCAGTGCAAAAGAGAAACCCCAAACGAAGTACGATGATCAAGCCTTCACAGCAAGGTTCAAGGATTTCAGGAACAAAAATAAGTTTGGCTCCAGGAAGAAAACAAATCAAGAGAAAGATATGACAAGGATACAATGCTTCAATTGTCAAAAGTATGGTCACTACAAGAATCATTGTTCCAAGTTAAAGAAAAGGAAGGAAACACATGAAGCATCAGTTGCCGAAGAAAGGGAACCCTCAAAGAAAGCCAAGCGGGAAAAAACATACTTCTTCTTCTAAGACAAGGTAACAATACTCTTCATAGTTCTTGTGCATACCATGTTTTCGGTACATATCTTGCATATCTATTTCTTAGAAGATAATATATTCAAAGAGAAACTATACTTATGGAAGAACAATAAGATAAGTAATGCTATCACTATGACTATAAGACAAGCTACAAGATAAGTCGAAATCATAAAGAAACCTATAAGAAGTAAAGACAGAAAGAAGTCGGCAATCGAGAGGAATTTGGAAAAAAAATTGTGACACTTTGCATAAGGCAATAAGGATGCAGACGAAATCATGGACTCTCCTAGATGGAGGGAGCCAATTATATATTACCAAAAGAAGACCATGGATTCATACATGAAGCAAGGATTAGGAGGGAGCTAATCCTATGATCCATTGAAGATGATGAAGTATATATCCATGGTAGCAGCCATGAAAAGTAGTACGTGTTTAGTTTGACCTTAGAAGAAGTCTTCTCCGAAAGAGAAGCCTCAAAGTATACCGAGTTTCCCATTCACATCCATGATCCTATGATGAAAGGAAGAAGATGGAATCTTCAGGACATGGAATCTATAGAAAACTCCATGAACTCAAGAGCTAAAGAGAAACATGAGAAAGAACATGAAGACTCCAAGAGAGAAAAAAAAGACAGAACCAGTCATTGTATCGAGAATCACAAGACTACCAGCCTGATATGAACTCACTAAAAGAAATCAAGCAGAGGAACTAAAAGTTGTGATGAAGAACAGTGCATTGCGAGATCCACAACTAAGAGGTTCTCCTAGATGGAGGGAGAAGACTATGATGATTGTTTGTTCCATTAAACCAGATATACCTCTACATGAGTCATTATATCGTCCACAATATCCATGGGTTGGAGTTTACATGCAGAGAAACCTCGAGGCTTTGAGGTATACCAAAAAGAGACCCTTGTATGCAGATGGAAGAAGACAACTTGGTGGAGAACCTTCAATGCACAGTAGAAGTGTGGTGAAGACTTTCTATAACATAGCTACTGTATCAGAATGGTTATTCAAAAACTCAAGATGATGGTTTTCTAATCCATGACAAAGATGTCATGATGAAAGAAGAAGTGCCACTTGGATATGTTCCAGTTTGACCCTTGCCACGATGTTATGAGATAGCAGGAAACAAAGAGGAATCCAACAATAATATACTTTATTGATCAAAGCTATATGAAGCCTTCAGAGAAAACCAGTGTTCCAGAAAGACCAAAATACATTTGAGATCAAGCATTACATTCTCCGTGATGAAGTCCAGAAAGGAGAAAGTTGTTCTCCAATATATATCTCCACAGATGAGCAGATAAGCAGACATTTTGGTAAAGCTTATGACCAAGATGAAAGAGTTTTCATACTCAAGCTGGAGCTTGTGGAGACGACTTCCTTATTGAAAATGGAAGAGATGAATCCCAGGTTGGGAGGGAGCACTGATGTGTTATTGACTTATGGAAAGTCATTTTTTAGTTTGAAAAATGGTCCAGGATGAGCAGTTCCTTTCCAGTTCGGAAAGTGGTTTGAGATTTCTGACGGACAGGCATTTTCCAGTTCGGAAAATGGTCCAGATCGAACGGTCATTTTCGTAATAAAAATGGTTCGATGGATTGTTGATGTACCATAGATAGCAATTTCCCATTGTGGTTAACATGGGGAATGGTCTAGGGTAGTCTCTCTTCTTGAGGGTTACTCAAGAAGACTGACCCGCCTCGTCGGACAGTCATTCTTTCGAAGCTCAAAGTTGTGAGAAGTTTCGAAGAATGGTCCGTTTTGGAGGTTGGTGCAGGACAGTCATTTCCTTAGGAAATGGTCCGAATAGTCATTCTTAGGGCAGATTCATTCTCTCTAGGTTGAACTTTGTTTAGTGTCGGAAGAATGGCCCAAGGTGGGGAATGGTCCAGGTTCAACAATTAGGGACAGGCATTCTCTAGGGTAGGCTCATTCTCTCCATGTTGCACTTTGTTTAGTGTCGGAGGAATGGCCTAGGGTGGGGAATGGTCCAGGCTCAAAAATCGGGATAGTTATTCTTCCTTGCTTGTGAAGAATAGTCCAGATAGCTCATAATTGATGTTTGACCTTTTGAGGGCATATGCTCTTCCAGATCTCACAGATGTGAGTGGAAGAATGGCCTAGATGATTCAATTTATATCATAACAATATTTTTTGTTCAAGTTGATATTAGATAATTGTTATGGAGACTGTATGTCTCTAGATATTATATGTATGCTATTGTGGTGGATTGTGTTCCATTGTTTGTGATTATACGTCACTGATCAAGTATCTATGTGCTACTTGGTGTGGTAGTGTACCATTGTATTGTAGTTGAGTACTACTATGGATAGACATAATTGTGTTCTATTGAATGATATTATTCTGATTGCCTTGAAGACTATCAACAATATTGGAAATGATTATCAGCTAGATGGATAATCAATGGACAGAGATTTCCCAGACGGAAAATGGTCCAGGACATTTATTCTTCTAGGACATATGTCCGGATTAGAAGAATGGTTCTTCTGTCACTCTATGGAGTGAGTGACTTATCCAGCATCATATTTGATTACTCAAATGGAGTGTGGTTTCAAGAGATGATGCAACTGATGACATTGATGGTGATGATAGGTGCTCATGATCTAGTCATGAGATAGTCTATACAACTATGTTGATGCTACAGGGTGAATGGTATGTTTGTGTTCAAGACCATTACCTGTAATACCTCCCTAGCTAGGAGGGAGTGTTGATATTATGGTAGTTGTGGGAGGTATTTACCTCTACGTGTAAACCTGACGAGAATAGAATATTCTAGGAAGCAAGAAGAAACCCTAATGAGTTGGCTAATAACCCTAGAAGACAAGTCAGCTCAAGAGGATAATTTGTATTAGGTTATTAGCCTCCAAGAAAAGAAGTCGGCCAGAAGAAATATTATATACTGAGTAAATAGGTACCCAGAATGAGAATTCAGCCCAGGCAGTTAGCCAGAATTAGTATAAATGTAGGAGGCCAGTCTTCATTCTGGCAGGTATTCTTAGAATTGCAGAAGCAGTACTTGTGCGCACTACAGTTGCCCAGTTTGTGCGCAAGTTTGGAGGAGAGTTGTTGTTGCAGCTGTTGCAGCTAGCAAATTTTGGTTTTGGCTTGGACTATCTCTTGGTTATGGTTTGGACTATCTGATCAGCTCTTGTTTGGTGTGCTATCTTTGGAGAAAGGTGTGCTACCCTTTGTTTGGCTATCTAGCCTAGGGTTTGCTTCCGGAATGATTCTCTGTCAAGGTTAAGGTGCTCGGAAGGTGGCTTTGGCCTACGGTTGGGTGACAATAGTGATATTTTCGATGCTAAAACGAGCACATCCATTATATTCTAACAAGGAGGACATTCACCTGAATCTATGTAGTAAAACTAAACTCGCCGACATTATGGAAATGGGGGATTAGGCGCTAGTAGGATGTTTTGCTAGGAAGAGAAAGAGTAACGAGGAGTTGAAGAATTGGACCAAGCTAAATTTCAAGCTAGTGGTAGGGGCCTCTCCATGCACCATGACTTTGGTAAAAGGATAGATAGTTTGTGTTTTTAAGATGGTTGAAGAAGCACAAAAAGTAGTATGCCAACATTTGAAGAATCTTTCTTCTTGAAGAAATGGCACATAGAATTTGATGCTCGATTGGCTAGTGTGGAAATTCTTTCAGTGTGGGATTGTATTCCAGGATTGCCATTGATTTTTTGGTTTGAATAAGCATTCGAAAAAATTGGTAAATATTTAGGTACTTTTTACGAAGTAGACTTATCCTTCCAACAAACTAGGTATTATGGCATGGTTCAAATCTTGGGAGGGCTATATGTGAGCAAAGGTCTTGCACAGCTGATGGATATTAGAAGAGGAGTTATTTTTTTCCATATTAATTTGGAACACGAAGGGATATGTTTTATATGGATATGATACCACTGTTATGGGCACCTTGTTGCAAATTGTAATTATCCAAGTATGAAGAAGAAATGGGCATTGAGGAAGCATCTGAGAGGTTTGGAGACATTGGAACTGGAAACAGTCTAGAACATGAGCAAGAAAGAATATGGCCTTTGAACAAGAACATTGATACCAAATGCTCATAACACATACATCGGTCAGGTCTAGGACATGGTTACCAAGGCATTTTTGGGTAATACTCGTGAGTCTCACTCTATGAATAAAATTGTTTCCTTAGAAAAAATATTTTTGGGTCATGGGGAAATAAGTTTGAATCCAAAGTACTAGAATCCTTGAGTGATTTTCTACCGGTTTGTCCAGTAAAAAAAAATGCCAACCCACCATCTCTCATACCTATTCCTGGAATTGTAGAGGTTGTGGATGTTAGAAAAGCTCTAGAAGATTCTGTTAAACCCTAATTCAAACTGCTCTCTGGATCGAAAGGGCACATGGGACTCTAGTCCCTTAGAACCAGTCAAGTACAATTTAATACCTACAAGTAAAGGCACACTTGAATTTCCAAGGTAGTGGGGGGTTTAGGATTTTTTGAAGAGAAAATTCCCAACCCAATCAAAGGGGAAGGAAATGTTTCATGTCTATGGCCTAGAAACAAACATCCTTAGAAGCCAGGTGTGGGAAAGAACTATCCTTAATTGAGGTTCTTAGAGAAAATGCCCCTTTTGAGGGTTCCAAATGATTTTTTGACCCTCAATTGTATAAGGATGGCCAACCCCTCAAATAAGTTGGTTGTAAATAGATTAGTTGACCATATCAAACCTTTTATTATTAAGTTGCAAGAGATAATGACATATGGGGAGAACAACATTGAAGAACTCTCTAAATTGCTTAGCAATTGGAACTTATGTTTTATTAATGCCATTGGGAGATCGGGTGGGAATCCGGTTGGATGGAATAAATTTTTGTGGTCTGTATATGGATAGAATGGACTACTGGGATAGATTTGTCAAAATGGATAGTGTTCAAAATGGACTAGTCGTGATGGGGGAGGACTCTAATTTCACATTTGGAGAATTAGAGGTTTCGGCCCTAACTTCTCAATTGGACCCTCTCTCTGAATATTTTATTAGAAAATTGGAAGAAAGTGGTGTTTTGGATATTGAAACGTCCAAACTATCTCCCACTTGGAGTAACGAGAGAGAGGGGGAAGCCAGAATTGGTAAGAGACTCAACAAGTTTTTGATTTTTTGAGTCCTTCCTAGAAGAATCCATTAGTATCAAACAATGGGTCACGACTGGAAGGGACCCTGACCATAATCCCATTGTGTTAGAAGTGACTCTTGCAATAGAGAAACATGCTAGTCCCCTTAAACTAAAACCAGAGTAGATGAATGTTGACCACAATTTCGGTCAACAATACTTAGTCGACAAAGCTTTGTCAGGCTCCCCCTCATTCCATATTGCTTGTGCAAAGTTTTCACACATTTTCATTGAGTTGTTGCTCCACATTTTAAAGTTCGACAATCTAGCCGATCCCTAGCTGATTTTATGATGTCTTCATATTTTTCTCCATTTCAAGAATTTTTGGGGAATATTGACAAGTATTGGCTAATGGATAACAGTGATGATCGTTCGTCATCAGTTGGACATGTTACAGGTTCAACACAAACTTTTGGCAATGTTGACATGGTACTTGGTAAAGTTGACGCAATACCTGGTGAAGTTGACGAAATACTTGGTCGAATTGTCGTAACTTTTGACCCATTGCTAAATATGGCTTATTTCCTCACTCCGCTCGTTCTTAATAGTGTCATATTTTGCACTCATGGTTGGCACAATGACACAATATTTTTGGACACTTATACAACACCCTTTATTGTCATAACATTTATTTGTTGCTTACAATAAAAAAAAACTTGTGATTACAAAAGCTATAAAATTTCATGTAATCATTCATATCCAAGATCATTGGATAAAGAATTACATATTTTATCTGAGGATGGAAGTACCTATTATTATTTAATTGCACCATTCCATAAACCACCTTTTTTTTCCATTCATCTTTATGTACACAATTGCTTACCAAACTCGCCTAAGAAATAAAATTGCAACAAATACTACTATACATCCAAGTGTGCAAACCACCTGAAGAAATGCCTTAACCATCCAAGAAAAAGTCAATGTTGTTAGACCATTTATAGAGAATCCAACCAATTGTGGTGATATTGCAGATGGTGGTATTGATCTGGCAGTTCTCCTTGTTCTCCTGAAATATTCTTCAATATGGTTTGTGCAAATCGTACCAACAAAGCAAGACTGAGTTTGATTGTGTCCTCGAGCTTGGCCTTAACACTGCTTAACACGATAGAATGTACATCTCCAGGGAAAAGAAATTGGCCTGAAGACATGACCTGGCACCTTGATGGAAACAGTTTGTTTGCAACTTGCAGTGCTCATGAGGGAGACCACCAAGTATCCATTATTAATATGAATGCATCCGACAGGAACATGAATTTCTTGGAAGATAAGTCTCATATAAAGGACATATTAAACAGTATAGTGTTTAGGTCTTGGGATGACACCCACTTTGCTACTGGGGGCATAAACAGTATAGCGTTTATGCCATCTTCACTTACCAAGATCGCCATCTTCAATCGTTATCTTTTTCACTCTCCTTGAATGGCAATGAAAGACTGTTGTTTGTTTTATATTAGACTGTTATCTTCAATCACTCTCTTTTTCACTCTCGCTATCTTTTTCACTCTCCTCCAAAACTTCTTCCACTTGATTGAGACAGACGAAAAGCTCGGACGTCGGCATCTCCAGCACCAGATACCACAAGATCATTCCTTCTGGAACAAACTTGCAACAGAAAATATTCACAGAATGACCAGTGTTTATACCTCCAGATGTTAACCCTTGCATTATAACCTTTTGAATTCCATGCTAGCTCATTCACACAACCTTGGCGAGCCTCCAACTGTGTTTCTAACGACAGTCGCTGAACAAGAGAAGAGTGCATCTGCAATGTATAATCGATATCCCGGCTCGCCAAGGGTATCAATTATAATATATATATTTCATTTCTTTAAATTAATTTCAATATACCAATATTGAATAAACTCTTTTTTTTTTTTAATATTATGTTCAACTTTTTGTTATATTAAAAAGTAAACCAAATAAAAATGAGTTTCAATGTTTTTTCTTCCTTTTTATTTATTTTATTATGTTCAACTTTTTGTTATATTAATTGTAACATTAAAAAGTAAACAAAATAAAAATGAGTTTCAGTGTTAATTAAAATATTTTGTTTTACCATATGTAAAATACTAACTTTTGTTTTAAATTGCATTTTATGTACAACAGTAAAAATATAAAATTCAAAAATTACAAAGTTGCAGAATACACAAAATTTAAATATTTACAAAATCATAAATAAGATATTTGTGCTTACATTATTAGGTTTAGGGTCCAATGTGCTTTACTTTGGGAGCTTAAAACCCATGGTACCATTCTCGCCTCTTCCCCCTTAGCCTAATAAGAAGTTGAGATGTTGGTATTGAAATATCATAGTTTCGGCATCAACATGAAGATGGAGGATTTTGTTGGGAAAATCAAAGTAGTTTGAAAAACTTTTAATGGTAATTTATGAGAATCTAGTCCACTTCAATTCCAGCAAAATTCAAAAGAAGCAAAAAAGGCAATTGTGAACTAGGCAAGGGACAAAAACATGAAAGATCATAGGGTTCTTAGAGAAGTAGAGGAATCCTTGGAGGTGCTCTACAATAGGGAAGGTTTTGGATTTATGAATGAGGAACATAAAATGGAAGTAAAGGTAGTAGAACATAAAATGAGACATATTTTTTTGGAAAAGAAAAGTCAAGGCAGACTATGATTACAAGATGGGGATGAGAATACAAAATTATTTCATAGGTATGCCAATTGTAGGAAGAATATAAACTCTCTTTGGAAAATTGACAAGGGAGATGATACCTTGGCTACAATTTGGACATGTCTTTTGAAGGAGTAAGGCATTTTTCTTCCCTTTTCAAGAAAGAAACGTGTGCTACAATAGCAAAAGTGATTAGGCTATCAAACTCCTTCCCTACCTTTGTCAATCCGGAGGATAATTAGGCCCTAATAAAGAAGGTTGGGAAAGAAGAAATGTGTCAAACTCTATAGAGCTTTCAAAGGGACAATTTTTGTAAGCTTGATGGACTACCCATGGAATTCTTCTTGGGTTGCTATGATTTTATAGAGGAATATTTATGAAGAGTGGTGGAGACAACAAGAACTTAAGGAAAGATGTTGGTAGCCTTTAATACAACATTCCTAGCATTGATTCCAAATGAAGATAATCATAAAAGCTTTGAGAAGTTTAGACCCATTTCATTATGAAATTGCATATACAAAATTATCTCAAAGGTAATTGCTAGGAGATTGAAAAGTGATCTCTCAAATCAAATCTTTGGAAAACAATTTGGATTCTTAGAGGGAAGACAAATTCACAAGGTAGACAAGGTTTCTCAAGAATGCTTACATTCAATCAAAGTTCAAAATCAAATATTGATGGTGATGAAAGTGGACCTATCCAAAACTTATGATAAGTAAGTTAACATTGCATTAGACTAATTTTAATCCATTTAGGATTTTCCCATCAATTTAAGTATATTTTATTGTATTATTAGATGGAGGAGCAACTCCTTTTTTCATACCTGGGAGGGAACTCAAACAAAAATTTCCCTTATAGCCTCCTCTCTTTATTTTAATTGATGAAAGATTAAGTTAAATGTTAATTATAATTTTATCATTTTAATTTTTATTCTTAATATCTCTAAACATATTTATATTAAAGTAAACATATTTATATTAAAGTAACATCTCTAAACGTGCATGTGATTCTTCCAATCCTCATGTCTATTTGATGGTAAAGAAAAATGCAAGCTCATGGCTAAGGATATTGTTCAATTGAAATTTAAATACAACTTTTCTTTCTTTTATGAGAGTTATATTGTTGATCCTCATTTGAAGACATATATATCTCATTGTTGTGTAACCTTTCGATTGAGCCAAGAGTTCCTTCTCTTGTGTATTGTGGGAACATTATTGGTTTGTTTCATCACGTTCTTTGCAAAGATAGCACATATCTGGCCCATGCTTATTACGTATTTGTATTCTATCCCACATTAGAAATTTCCCCTTAGAGCTAACCAGAATAACAGGATAATTTTCAGTAGACCCTGAATCTTCCAAAGTTTATTGTACCACCAAAGGGGTTGAAAGTCTCACATTCCATGAAGAGCTTCGTACCCAAACTTGGTCAAGTAATCACCCCCTACCGAATTATAAGCCCAAACTAACTCATCTTCCCAATCCAACAAACAAACATGTGCATTGTGCAAAGTGGATATATAATAATCCCAAAAAGGGTACCACCTTTCTTCAAGTTGAATAGCCTCAGTAGAGAGCCAAACTTTCCCCCATATACTAGAATTAAGTACATCACCAACTCAATTTAATGTAGAAACACCATGATCTTGTAGTTGAGTAACCATATCCTAAAGAAGAAAAACATCTTCACCACAACCTGATATGGCATTTTTTTCCCACTCTAACCTAGATGTCACAACCCACTTTCCATGATAAACATTTTCCAATGATCAGAAACACCAAGGTTAAAGCCCTCCATTGTTTAGATGCATTTACCATGAATTTTCGTCGTTGACAGATCCAATCCAATGTTATACCAGGGGAAATATATTTGTTCACTGATATTCTCCTCCACAAACCATCTCTAATCAGAAACACCCATTAGCATTTTGTATCTAAGGAATTACAAAATAAATGGATATCCTTGAGTCACCAGCCACCTAATAGCTTAGGCACCGAAATACTTTTCTAGTTTGCCAGATGAGAGCCGAGATATTCTAGACTTCCTTTCCATAGGAAATTGAAGCAAAATTTTATGATTCGATCAAGTATGGATTTTGGAATCAAGGAAAGCAGGTGTCAATACATCGGTATGGCTTTAATAATAGACCAATCAAAATCAATTGAACACCATGTGACATCCATTGGTTGCACCATAAATTGATTTTCTTTTGTACGCGTGAAATTATTCATTTCTAGTCTGACAATTTTGTAGTAGTTGGGTTTGAGAGAGAACCCAAGGTATTCGAAACCTGCAAGCATATCATGCGAGGAAAAGTTAAAAATACCAGAGATAGAAAGTTTGATGTCATCCTTTACCTTTGGGAAATAGACAATAGATTTGTTAAGATTAATAACCATCCCAGCGACATCACAAAAGAGATCAAGAATGTTTTTGAAATGTTGTGCTTCTTTTTCCCTACAATAGTGGAAAATGATAACATCCTCCACGAACAAGAGATGAGTAAGACTTTCTCTATGGCCCAATTTTACCCCATGAACATTATTAGCACACCTTGCAAAATTGATTTCCCTACATAACCTATCCACTACCAAGATAAATAAGCAAGGCAAAAGTGGACAACCTTGTCGCAAACCACGCCTAGCTTGAAAGAAAGTAGAACTAGAACCATTAAGAACAATGACAAAAAGAGATTGTAGAAACACAACACGTGATCCACTTAACTATAGACAAATCAAACCCCACATGTAATAAAATAAGTCGAAGGTAAATCCACAGGACCTGGTCATAAGTTTTCAAGAGGTCGATTTTCAGGATCAAGACATGTCTCCTTAAAAATTTTATGGAGTCCATACCTTCTTGAGCCAATCCAATGGCTTCGTGGATAAGTCGCCCTTTGAGGAAACCAAGTTGTTCAAGTGTGATGACAAAGGAGAGAATAGGTTTGAGCTAGACCTCTATGATCTTGGCCATAATATTATACATACATTTGCACAAGGTTATCGACTGAAAATCATCATAGCAAGAAGGGAAATCCAGTTTAGGTATTAATGCGATAAAAGTAGCATTAATACATCATGGAAATTTCCCTGGTAGTCTGATTTCCTCCACTACACGGAGAAGGTCATCACCCAACAAATCAAAAAATTCTTTGAAGAATTCAGCAGTCCAGTTGTCAAGGCCTAGACTCTTGTTTCGTTTGAAGGATGAGATCATAACTAGGAGTTGAGGTTTGGAGACCTCGCTAAAGAGCACTTGGTTATATTCCTCTTCAATAAGTCATGGATACATCACAATAAGTTTGAGCAGTTGTCCCATATGCACCTTCTTTGATTCCTTAAACAATGAGGCAAAATGACTAATGCCCTTAGAGGCCGAATCCTAAAACCCTCAGATTTTGTTAGCACTAGAATCTTGTAATTCCCAAATTGTATTATAGTTTTTCCGAAAGTTGGAAAAATTCTGGAAAAAATTAGTATTTTGATCCCCTACCAAGATCCAAAGAGCTTTGCTCTTAAGGCACCACATTTTTTCTTGGTTCAACACTAGCAAAGAACATTGTTCTTCTAATTCCCGACATATTTCCAAATCATCTATCGGGCACAGACTACCATTAGTCTTGTTATACAATTGTTCCAAGGTTGCTTCAACATCCCTCAGAGCCTGATCTTGTTGAAGTTGATGGTTCCACGCCCAAACAGTTGTCTTTTCCTTTAGCCTTAGGAGACTAGCAACAAATTGAACACTTTCTAGTGTCCCAACATCTGCTTGATAATGATTACAATTGTACCCAACTAACTGACGAAAACCCTCATCATCATACCAAGTAGGATTGAACTTAAATGGAGCTCTTGGTTTCCCCGAGCCTTTTTCAAACTCCAAAATAATAGATAAGTGGTCCGAGCATTTAACCTTTCCCACCCAAGTTCAATATATACCAAAAGTTTGAATAAGTTCATGATGAACCATAAATCTGTCTAGGCACTTCGCTACATTGGCCTCACCACCTCTATTATTATTCAATGTAGGGCACGGATTAATGGGCCCCACATCAACCCAATCTCTTTGTTCTAGGTGTACATTAAAGAATTTATACAGATGATCCTATCTTGTAGACTCTCCCCAGGTCTCATCCTAACTTAGGGTAAAATTTAAATCACCGCCAATACTCAAATTTCTAGAACTCAAATAGCTTAGAGAAAATATACTAGACCAAAAATTATCCTTGCAATCATATGGCTTGTATAGGTTGAGAACTGAAAAAGACCAGTCAAGTTCCTTACTTAAAACTTCAGTGAATAGAACTGATGCAATGAAAAAATAGTTTATAAGAGACAAATTTGAAGAAAAGCCTATAATAATTCCCCTCGACAAAATCAAACAATCTGCACCGTGAAAAGTCCAACCATGAAATAATTTGGAAAGTTCCCCAATAAGTCCATCTGAGGAGCGCATTATTTATTCAATTAGAAGAATATTTGGTTGTTTCAAATCTACAAATCATTTCAAGGATAGTATTTTTGGCCTTCCCCTGGGGCCTCTTATGTTGACAGACATGAGCTTCATATTGGATTAAAAGGAGGGGATTGTCCTGCTCTAAGAACCCCTAGGATATTTTTTTGATGTCCTTGTAATATTTCACAATGAACACGATCTTGAGCGTGCTTTAGGGTGGATTTACGTCCTCCCTGATTCGGTCCCAAAAGATTTATTTCCATTGAAACCCAATCCCCCCGAAGGAATTATTGAAGAAAGGGGTTGAAGTTAGTATGGATCTTGTCCTGACGAGCAGGAAAGAGAACTATTGGAGCAATGGTTCTGAGAGTTTGAGAAGGGAGAGGAACCAGACTCGACATCCTTAGAGAGTCGAGTAATATAACCATCACCCACGGTAGCAATCAAATGTAGAGAGGTCAAGACTGGACCCATACCCGGACTGGTAGATTGTCTCGCCATCCTTGACAACCCATAGGCCAAAACAGGAGAAAAATCTAAAACCGGTAAGGAAGGTTTGGAAGATGAAGACTTACCCAAAGGTTGGCGCACATTTGTGCTCCTTTTTCTACAAATTTCTCAAGCTTGGACCATTGTTCAAAAGAGAGGTCTAGATTGCCACCCAATCGATCCGAGAGGGAAGAATCATCCTCTCCTCGCGACTCACCTTTCTCAAAATTTATTTTGGAAAATAAATGCATAGTCGACAATAACAAGTCCAACTCGATGGCATCATGAACATCAAACATCGACATAGTCAAGAATCTAAGTATAGGAATGCTCATTGATAACTAAGTCTGTGGATTCAAAGAACCCTTGACATGGATCCAGTTCGACTAGGATCCGAGCCACTGACCAGTGAGCAGTTTTCTTATAGTTGTATCTGTCATCCCCAACTCCTAGGGATAACTAAGGAGATGATGTCTCGAGGCCCTCAGGTTGCAAACATGGAGTACCGAGAGACAACTTTCCCAGCAATGACAACTCGCACATATAGAAGCCCACTTCACCACCACACTTCCAGATTCATCATGAGGGTATCTGCCACACCAGCTTGCTTCCGAAGGACATTGGATCTTGCTCCATGAGGTACAAGCTAGCTATTATGGTAAGTGTCATTTCAATATTTGAGGCATTTGGGTTTGTTGCATTTAAAATTGCTTTTGATTATGTAACGTCTGCTTGGACATTATGCTCTTTGTTATGTTTAACCTTGGTGGTTGACATTGTTCCCTGGTAAGTGGTAACCCTTAGGGATTGGTTCTCTATTGGGAGGTCCCCTTGACGAGTCATTATGCCAGTCTCAACCATACTTGTCACTTTCCACACTTCATCCCCTCATCTCCTTACTTTTTGGGATTTTCGGGTGTACTGACCCAAGAAAGGATTGTCCCTCATTTCATGGGAAGAAGGGGTTGAAGGCTCAGAGGCATGTAGCTGGAAAAAGATAAAATCCAAATATGAACCTTCTATATGCTCGCCCAGGGATCCCGAGGAAAATGAAATGTCTCTCATAAGAAATTGATGGGACCCGTAAAAAATAACTAATACAAAATTCCATCTAAGGTGGAGCATGTGTGGGCACTATTTTTCACGCTTAGGTAGAAGCCCCACACATGAATTCAACTTGGGGAAACATGATGTGACCAAGGTAAAGTCAAGGTGGGCATTGTTTTTCATGCTTAGCTATAAGCCCCACCTTGTCTTCAACTTGGAAACATCATAAAAAGAACAAAAGGCAATAAATGGGCTTGGAAAAAGGTTGCATTGAAAATGAAGCTGCAACACACCCTCTATAAAGGCTCCCATAAATGAGATACTACGGTCCCGTGTACGTCATGAACCCCATGCCCAAGATTCTTGCTCCCATCCATATCACTTTGTTCACATGTCTCAGAGAGGGTTCCACTCAGGAAACACTCCTCGACCTAGGGGATGATTCACCCAATAGGTCACCTTTTTAACCCTCCCATACCCAAACTTGGAAAATTGCATAGGGTCTTTGAGCACTTGTTTATTTTGATGAGGTGTTTATTGATGTACATGCTTCAATGGCTCTTTTATTGATTTGATTTACTCATCATTATGCATTTCACTTGAGATCCTTGGAGGGCGTATTCATTGTCCTTGCAGGACCTTGTTTGGTGGACAGATTTGGAAGAACAAGCCTAGCTTGGGCTTCCTTAGGGTTTGAAGCCCACAGGTTGGATATGAGGGCCCACACACCAGATGATAATGACATGCCTTTGGCGGCCTAGGAGACACCTTGGAGGATCTCAACTAGCCCCTACAAGCCAAACGACTTGCCTTTGGAGGCCAAAACATCACCTTTGAGGGATTTATGTCAACCTAGGGCTAGGGTTTGGTGGTGATTGAAGAGACTTGGTATGTTTTGAAGGAGGGAGCCCTTGGATCATGGAGGAGAGGCTTGGATTGAATACACTTTGCCTTTGGAGGCCAAGCAAACTCATCCAACTCAACGGCTTGACCTAAAGTGCCAAAACATTGCCCCAAGAGGTTGACGTCATGTTTCTAGGGCTTATCTTATGTGCAAATTATGAATTAAAAAAAGTTATTTTGGCAAAGGGGTGAGAAAAAGGGAAAAGTTACCCGTATCTTGTGGTTTACCCTTTGAATGTGGACAAACTATGTTTTAGAGGATTTGTATAAATAGAGATCATCTCTATTTCAATTATATCATAGCTCTCCCATTGTGAGAAGACTAGTGGCTGAAATTTGCGCCCTACTTGGGCATTTTAGTATATCTCTCTTGTGCAAATGATTTTTGGTGATTATCTCTTGGTGAATGCTTGAGCTAAGGTGGTGTGCACCTCTTGGAGACTTCTTCTCTTGCTTATGAATAGTAATTTTCTTGGTGAACTAGGGTTTGGTCTTGCATCTCTCTTGGAATTGGTAAGGAAAATCTGCAATTGTTAATTCTTCTTTCTTGTTTCATGGTTTTTGTTGGTTGAAACCCTAGGAGGAGTATGAGTGTATACACCCTCCATTAAGCTTCATCTCATTTGCTAGTTTACAATTCTTTTATTGCAAGGTTGCTAGGAGTACAAGGGTGTACACCCTCCTTGATTTACCTTGGTTTGATTTGCATGCCCTAGGGAGTAAGAGGGTTTACACCCCTAGGGATTTTTTTGATCTAACTCATGCTTTCAAGACTCCATTCATCCATTTTTAAAAGGAACTAATCTAAAATTTTCATTGGAGAAATAAAACATTTGCTTTGGTAAAAGTGATTTAATGAGATATTGATATTGTTCAAGTTGGAATCTATTGTTGATGCTTTGAAGTTGCTAAATCCTCTAGGGCGTCTTGGTCTACTTAGTCTTCTTGGAGCTAGAGCTAAACAAAATCTATGACCATTAGGGCTGCAACAAATACTCTCTTACTTTGATTATAACTTGCATTTCAACAGTGAAAATTTGTTAGAAAGCTACCATAATAATCTACTTGTCATTTAGCATATTTTGGGTGGTTTATTTGTAATTTTTGTGGGTTGAAATTTTCAATTGTAGCAATAGTTTTCTACAGCCATAAGGCTGCAATTATATCTTTTTGATACTTGTCCATAACAACCTTAGTTTTTTGCTAAAGTCTAATGCTTTCATCCTTGGGTTATACTAGTGATTGCTAGTTATTCTCTTGCATCATTTACTTGACTTTAGCATATTGTTTAGACGCTCTAATAATAATTTATTTGCCTATATATATCTTTGTTGTCTACTGCAAATAGGGACAGCAAGCTTAATATGCTTGTCCACTTAACATATAGCTTGCATCCTTAGTGTTTCTTGTGTCTTAGGTAGATACTACCGTCATCCGCGGGTACTCAAACTTCTTGGAAACCATTGACCACTACCAAGACTCATTTCCAAGTTACTGTCCATTTAGAAACTTGACCTATAGGGGCATCCATTCATAAGTATCACTTTCCATCTCATTTCCCCCCTAGGTTCATCCAAGATTCCCCCCTTGTGTTGGATATTTCCTTCACAAAAGCGAGGGGAGGATTTATCTAAGGTGACAGTGGGTAAACGCTACCACCGTTGTTTCCATCTAGTGGATTGGGTTGGGCTTTGCCCAACCTACAGTTTGCACGATAACATTTTCGCACTATTTCCAGGGAGTATTTTGAATCCTATTATGTGCCCTAACGACACTTTGGCAAGATACCATCCCAAGGACTTTACCCCTAGCTTGCCTGGCGACTCCACTTGAAAGAATTTCCCCTTCTACCCTTGATGAGATCCTCTTGAAGCTCATCTAGCGACTCCACCTTCCCAAAATATGTCTTCCATTAAGACTTTTCCCCTAGGGAGATTCAAATCTTCTAAGGTTTACCGAAGAAGGCCTCCTCTCAAGTCTCACATTGTCAAAACCCTTTTCTAAGGCACCCTTCCCCTTGATCCAATGGATCACCCTTGGAAAAAAGATATCTACAATCCCTTTAACATGGCCACCATTCTCGGATATCCCAATACCATGCTGAAAGAGTCTCATAAATGGTTGCCAAAGTTTTCATGAAATAATGTGGTCATTGTTGATGATCATCTCTATGCCATGGGCCAAGATATGGCAAATGCAGAAGTGGAACATGAGGATGTAGAAATGAAGCTACTATCCTCATCGTTAACTAAAGATGCTCAGAGGTCATTCAGAGGCTTACCTGACAATCACATAGCATATTATGAAGACTATCCAATTTAGTCAAGAACATATGGACAACAAAGAAAGACAATGGAATGATTGTAGCACAATTCAATCAGATAAAGAAGAAGGAGAATGAGACAGTGAGTGAATTTGACAATATGTTCGACAGGTTGTACAGTCAAATCTCGACATATCTACATCCTACGGATGTAATTTTTCATCTCCTTTACATGAATGATTTTGATGGGCAATTGTGTTTCATCCTAAAATCCCACCACCTTAGCACAGGATAAAGAGTATAGTGCAGAAATTGAAGATAAACTTCTTGACTCGAAGGTTGATCCTTTCCTATATTCTCATGCAAAGGCAGAGACGAAGACTAAAGCTTCCAGTATAAGTACTCTGAATCCAATTGCTCTCTTGACTTAGAAAATAGATCAGATGAGTACTCAGTTTGTCCAAGCTCAGAATCAGATCATGGGTTGACTAACTACTATGGAAAGAAATCAATCCGCCTCAAGACCTCAATTTGCTAGACAGCGGAGAGATGCTACAGGTTGGAAATTGAGGCCTCAATAAGAGGCAAAGGCTCCTGATATGTTGAACCCTGTTGGAATGGTCAACATAGAGTAGACATTGTGGTGTTCTCCATGTCAAGAACCTCATCAAGAGGATGAATGTCCTCGAAAAGATGAAGACTCTCATGGCATTATGAACTTCATGGATATGATCTGTAACTTCCAAGAGGAAGAAGTCACGCGGGTACAGATTGACGAGGCCAAAATAAAGGGGGGAAGAGAGGGAAGACTTTGGGTGTTAAACCAATTAACAGATGATCAAAGAAAGGAACTAAGGAAGTGAGAATTTTTGACATACACTACAAGAAATAAAGCTTTAGTTTCTCCATCACAACCTTCCGCTCCCCCTCAGCCACAAGTAGCCGCTCCTCCCCCATCTACGGAGAAGGTGGTCCCATCACTTCCACTTCCAGTACATGAGTTGCTTCCAAATCCAACTCCAACAGAAGATGAGATTTAGTTGAACATAGACATTGCAGCCATGTTTGGGAAGTTGAATATGGCGATCCCTGTAACAGAAATGCGCAAAATTACTTACGTGAGGAGGGAAATCTTGAAGTTATTGCAGGTACCAACCAAGAAGTAGGACCCTCCAATCATTTTGAACACCATGTATCTTGATCAACAAAGGGACAGTAACTCTCCTTTTTATCTTTCCTTGGTCATGAATGGCCTCTGCCTAAACAATTGCATGCTAGATTCTGGGACCTCAACAAATGTCATGTCTTTAAAGGTGATGGAACAACTTGGCTTAAAGACGACCCGACCACATGGAAGTGCGTGTGGAATTGATTGTAAGAGGGTTAAAGTTTATGGATTGTGTGAGAATGTTGAAGTCTTCCTAATTGATTTTCCGCATATTGGCCTCCTTATGAACATAGTAGTGATTGATGTTCCAGACACTTGGGGGATGCTCTTATCAAGAAGTTGGTTTGTAGCTCTTGGAGTTTTTCTTACCATGGATCTTACCCATGCACACATTCCCATGGGGGATGGAACCTTTGAGGTATTATATAGTCGAGAGCGGGATGACAAGCATGTGATAGACCCCAACGGTCCTGATTACACAAGTGAGGGTGAGTTTGATGAGGTTCTACACACCATTGAGTATGATCCATGAGACTTACCTTTCATGCAAGAGGAATGAATAGATACGTTGTTCCCAAGTAAATATGAATACAAAGAAAATCTTGCAAAGTTCCAAGGGAAAGAACTAGGGTCCATCCAGATATTGAAGAAAGAAGATAAAAAAATCAAATAACATGATAAATCCATCAGAAATGCAGTCAACACAGGACCTCCTTCCTATCCTTACATTGAGAGCATACCTTGCATCAACTACAGTGAAGGAAGTCTTGCGTTCATGTGGGACAAGATGAAGGGAAAGCCTAAATATGACCAGAAGGATGACAGCAATTGGTTTGGCCTTTACATCATCAAGAAGTCTGAAAAGGAGAAGTACTACTTGATAGCTTTGGACGAGAGAAAGATGTCATTACTAGTGGATGGGTCTCTTCTTCAACCCTAAATCCAAGGCACTTGACTTCTTCATGCCCCAGGTAAGTAGGTAGGTCATATTGCTTTCCTTCCATTTGCATCTTGATTGCTCATGATAGTCTAGTTGCATTTCATTACTCATTTTTATCTACTTGCATATTGCTTTCATCATATTACATGTTTAGTTTAGAAATTTTTGAAAAAATGCTAAAAAAAAAATTCTATACTAGTTATCATTTTTTATTTTGATATGTATGGACGAAGGGTGATAGAACCACCCTGGATTTTACAGTTTTATGTTTCAGTGCAGGCACAGATCCACTAGGAAATGTTGTGGTTTGCATGCACTCTACAACAAGTACATGTCCCCAAGTAAGAGCCAGATGTTATCCCCAACTCCCAATGATAATAAGGAGATGATGTCTCAAGGCCCTCAGGTTGCAGACATGGAGTACCGAGAGACAGATTGACCAGCGATGTCCACTCACACAAATAGAATCTAACTTCATCACCACACTTCCAGATTCATCATGCGGGTATACACCACACCTACTTGCTTCTAGAGGACATTGGATCTTGCTCCATGAGGTACAAGCCAGATATTATGGTAATTGTCATTTCAATATTTGAGGCATTTGGGTTTGTTACATTTAAAATTGTTTTTGCTTATGTAATGTATGCTTGGACATTATGTTATTTTCCATGTTTCACCTTGGTGGTTGACATTGTGCCCTAGTAAGTGGTCACCCTTAGGGATTGGTTTGCTACTGGGAGGTCCACTTGAAGAGTCATTGTACCATTCTTGAACATGATTTTCACTTTCCACACTTCATCCCCTCATCTCCTTACAATTTGGGATTTTCGGGTGTACTGACCCAAGAAGGGATTGTCCCTCATTTCATGGGAAGAAGGCATTGAATGCCCAAAGGCTTGTAGCTGGAAAAAGATAAAATCCAAATATGAACTTTCTAGATGCTAACCCATGGATCCCGAGGACAATGAAATGTCTCTCATAAGAAACTGATGGGACCCATAGAAAATAACTAATACAAAATGCCAACTAAGGTGGAGCATGTGTGGGCATTGTTTTTCATGCTTAGGTAGAAGCCCCACACATGACTTCAACTTGGGGAAGCATGATGTGACCAAGGTAGAGTCAAGGTGGGAACTATTTTTCATGCTTTGGTAGAAGCCCCACCTTGGATTCAACTTGGAAACATCTCAAAAAGAACAAAAGGCAATAAATTGGCTTGGGAAAAGGTTGCATTGAAAATGAAGGTGCAACACACCCTCTACAAAGGCACCCATAAATGAGATACTATGGTCCCTTGTACGTCATGAACCCCATACCCAAGAGTATTGCTCCCATCCATATCACTTTGTACACATGTATTATATAGGGTTCCACTCAAGAAACACTCCTTGACCCAAGGGATGATTCACCCAATAGGTTACCTTGTCAACCCTCCTATACCCAAACTTGGAAAATTGCATAGGATATTTGAGCACTTGTTTATTTTGATGAGGTTATTTTTTATATACATGCTTCGATGACTCTTTTATTGATTTCATTTACTCTTCATGATGCATTTCACTTGAGATCCTTGGAGGATGTATTCATTGTCTTTGCAAGACCTTGTTTGGTGGAAAGATTTACAAGAACAAGCCTAGCTTGGGCTTCCTTAGGGATTGAAGCCCACAGGTTGGATACCATGGTCCACACACCAGATGATAATGACATGCCTTTGGAGGCCTAAGAGACACCTTGGAGGTGTTGAACACACCGCCCAAACTAAGAGGGGGCAGGGTGAATTAGTGTGTGGACTTTTATAACTTTTCTTCTTCTTACAAGTTAGCAATTAAAACATATTTGAACATATTAAGAATAATCAAATCATAATCACAATGAACACAGAAGATGCCAGATGTTTGTATATAATTTATATGAATATACGTGAATATAATAATAATAAGGATTTTCCCAACACTAACTATTTTGTTTCAGCACCAACTCTCAAGCAAGACCCAGCTTGTTGATAGAACACAATCTATCCAACTACAGTTCATACAATAATTCAACTCTAGTAGCAGTGATCCATTACTGAATCAACTATGTTTCATGATCAGAGGTATACCATCAACACTCATCACTCCACTTCATATTCTCTTTGAAATCCACGCCTTCTTCACTTTGTCTTTCCTCTGATATTCGCACCTTCTTCACTTCGTCTTCTCTTTGATATTCGCATGGACCTCAGGTCAGCATCGCCTTCATTTTTCTCTGCAAGTTGCTCTTCCTTAGCGAGCCTCTCTTTCCCACAAGCCCGTCTTCTTTCACAAGCACACCCTCTAGTGAACCAATCATGGTTGTATTTATAGTTTCTTATGCTCAAAACTTGTTTAAGTTATTGAATCGACTTGTGCGACAAGTTATAACTAACTTGTTTATTTACAACAACTCTTTGGGACCACCAGAGATCATCAATTTGGGTCTTCAACATTAAACCTAGCATCCCCTTTTACTTTCATAAATCGATCATAGGCATGGATCGATTTCCTTCATCTCTGTGATAACAGAGATCAACGCTTCCTTCAAACCATGTTCATATGATCATAGGCATAGAACCACGGGCTTATCAATTTAAGCGACGCATTACATTATGCCCTTTAAATATCTTTACCATATGACCAATGGCGTTATTCATACATTAAGCGAGACAAGCACTTGAGCGCTTATAATTCAACGGCCACGATTCAATCTCCCGATGAGATGGATGATTGTCGGGACTTCGGGACTTCAAGACTTTCAACATGTCAAATCTCCCGGAGTGAATTTCGCCGAATAGATCGAACGGTTTATGTTTACTTTGCAGAGCCAGATCAATGGTCAGATTCGATCCTTGGACCTATATTATGATCAATGGTTAAGAATGCACCCGAATTGATCTTTAAGATTAGATGTCTTGTGTCCACTTCAGAACTTCGCCTATTATGCTTACGCTATCCTTCCACTGTATTTTGATCAACGGTTGAGAGTACACCTGACATCATATCGATGGTCGAGATCTCCTTCGGGTCACCGGACTTCGGAGATTTCAAATCTCAACCCCTTCTTTCCTCTGTACGTCAATCTTCCGGAGCTAATAATCCACTGACGCGTGTCCCTTTTGGATCAATGGTCGAGTGTGAGGGTCCTAACCCACACATAGGTAGAGCAATATATTAAGATGTAATAAAGGTCAATATTAATAAGGCCTTTCAATAAAATAGAATAAGGCGGATGTAAGAAGACCTAATATAAACTTCCGCTTCTAGTAGGATCTTCCTCTAGATGCTTCTTTTGATATACATATTTTTTATAAATAAGGGTCGAGGGTATGAAAACCCTAGCTTGGATATTATTGTAATAGAGCGTTGCTCGACTGGAGGTTGCCCCCTTGAAGAGGCCCATGAACATTGTTTTCTGAATCAAAGTGTTATTTATGTTGTTGTTCTTATATCATTTATGTGTTATTATGGAGATTATGTTGGTTATATTACTGTTATTCTGCCATTTCTAGCATTTTATTTATGTTCTGCATACTTTTTATATTTGGTATATTACAAGTGGTATTAAAGCACTTTCCTTGGCAAAAAGTTGTGGGAATTTTTTTTTTCAGGGTAGAGACGTATTCCGACATCTTTAAGCCACAGAGATTTGTCATTACGCGTATAAACCCACGGTTGAGGGATTCATACATGCATGAAATACAAGTGGTTCTTAAGCGCACATCTATTGGCCACCCTTGTAACCCCTATTAGTACCCCTTCGAGTGGTAGCGCATCAAACAACACCTGTGTACCGATCGGCCTAGATTTCCTGAAGCCCTCTTTAGATAAAATGATCGACCACCTGACTATTATAGTTCCACCGAGAACAACACTCAGGAAGATACTCTCTAGTACCCGGGTAGTCGGGTAGTACAGCTAAGGGTATGGTCTATCCTCCTTAGTTAGTGCCCTGAGATATTGGGCCAAGTACTACTGTTGGACCCCGCACATATATCAGAGAGCTATAGCACAGGGAAAACCCTTGTCTGTAGAACCCTTGAATACCTAACCCTTGGGGGACAGAAACATAAAAAAATTAAAACAGACAAGATCTATTGCCGCGCAACTGTGTTCGGGTTGCCAAATCACTACACTTTTATTACTGTCTAATCATTTGGGGATTTCATCTCTACAGTATTCTTCAGACTGGAGTATAACTTCTCAGGTGTTAAAAAAAAAAGTCTGGAAACTTTTTCACCATTATTTGAGACCTATTCCATTGGATTCATCTCTTCGCCCTTATCACATTTATCCATATCATTTTTCGGCAAAATTTTTTACCCCGCCCGCCCCTTTTCAGTTCCCCCATCTTCATGGCCCATACCCGTAGCCAAGACTTGGAAGTCCGCTTCAACACCTTGCAATCTGGTCTCCTCGAGACCCAAAAAGAAGTGAAACAACTCAGTAGCAATGTTGCCTCCATCGATACAACCATAAATACAACCATGCAGACCTCAATAGAGGAAGTCAAACAAGAACTGACCACCCAGATTGAATCTGTCTTTGCATCACTCTGCACCAAACTGAAGATCCCTACAGATGACCCTTTCTTTGACGCACCTCCAAAGACTGAAGGTGAACACTCCTCACATTCCCATACCTTTCAGCACCATCGCTTTCAACGTGACCTACGCCTTCCGCGGGTGGATGTGACCAAATTTGATGGCTTGGACCCCACTGGTTGGGTAACCCAAATGGAACATTATTTCTCTTTATACAGAATTATAGATGACTTGGCCACACTCCAGTATGGTGTTCTCCATCTAGATCAAGAACATTGGCAATGGTGGCAATGGAGAAAAACTTCTCGTCAAGGGTATATTGCTTGGACACAATTTGTGACTGAGCTTTATGAATGCTTGGACACTGACACCAACCATTTGGATCGTTTGACAAAGTTGAAACAATCAGGAACAGTGGAAGACTTTATAGCTGCCTTTGAGCACCTGGATTTTCGAACAAAGGGCATGACTGATGCTTTCCTTCGAGAGTGTTTTATCAGTGGCCTCAAGGATGAGATTAAGGCCCATGTCCTCATGGCTCAAACTTCGATTTGGGTGGAGGCTATTAAAAGAGCTAAAGAAGCACAACATGTTGTATCTTCTCAAAACCGAAAACCCTCCTTTATCCCTCGCCCTAAACCTGTAAATCCCACTACTCCCTCTGCCCCACTAAAGATCCAAAAATTGACCTGGGCTGAAATGGTTGAACGCCAACTCAAAGGCCTTTGTTATAATTGTGATGACAAATATTTCTCGGGCCATAAGTGTAAGGAACAAAATCTTTTTATGGCCATATCTGAGGATATTTCGGAAGAGGATGTTGAAACTCCCCTTGTGTCTGAGTCACCTGAAATCACTGACATAACCCCTCCCTCAGACCCTCCCGAAGTAGAATCGGTCATTTCCCTCAATGCTCTCATTGGCTTCTCCACTCCCCAAACCCTCAAGTTAATCGGTTACATCAAGCATCGGAAGGTCATCATCCTGGTTGATAGTGGAAGCACCCATAATTTTATTCATCGCCGCATTGCCCAAGAAACTCATTGCTACATCCATGCCGTCAACAATTTCCAAATCATGATTTCCAATGGTGGTTCCATGAAATGTGGAGGGCACTGTGAAAATGTGTGTCTCCAAATCGGTGACTACCACCTAAAATCCCATATGTTTGCTATCGACATGGGCGGTTGTGACATTGTGTTGCGTGTCGACTGGCTAAGGACTTTGGGTCCCATTCTCATGGATTTTAAGGAATTAACTATGCAATTCGACCAGGAAGGCCACCAATATAAATTCCAAGGTGTCCCCGTTGGTTCACCTGAGATCATTAGTTCCCATCGCATGGAAAAGCTGCTCAAAAAAGGTCATTCTGGTGTCATTGACCAACTCCATGCCATACAAGCAATAGAGACACCCCCGGTGCAGCAAAACCTCCAAGCCCTCCTTTATAAACATCAAATGGTATTTTCCACTCCCCAAGGCCTCCATCCTTCCAATGGTGTTCATGATCATTCCATTCCCCTTGTACCCGAAAGTCTTCCTCCCAATATCCGTCTGTATCGCCACCCCTTTTCACAAAAAAATGAAATTGAGAAAATGGTCCAGGATCTCCTTAATGTCGATGTTATCCACCCTAGTACAAGCCCTTACTCTTCTCCTATAGTCATGGTCCTGAAGAAAGAAGGTTCTTGGAGAATGTGTCCTAATTTTCGTGCCCTCAACAAACTTACCATTAAATACAAATTTCCCATTCCTGTCATCGATGACCTCCTGGATGAATTGAGTGGCGCCCAATTATTTACTAAACTTGATCTTCGCTCGGGCTATCACAAGATATGTATGAAAGAGGCAGACATTCCCAAGACGACCTTTCAAACCCATGAGGGCCACTATGAGTTATTGGTCATGCCCTTTGGCTTGTGTAATACCCCCTCCACCTTCCAAAGCCTCATGAATCATGTCTTCCATCCCTTTCTCTGTCATTTTGTCTTAGTTTTCTTTGATGATATCCTCATCTATAGAAAAACCTGGATAGACCATCTTACTCATGTGGATCGAGTTCTCCATCTACTCTCTCAGCACCAA
>SNQJ01S0010499.1:222660-240110 GCA_010110895.2 Picea sitchensis
ATAATACCTCATCCTTGAAGGGTTGGATGCCATATGACAATCGACACTGTTGGTTGACACGGAGATCTCGTCCTTGCCGAAGCCACCCGATGTTGTATGGCTGCGGGTGTGGTGTTGTCGACAATCCCAACTATTTGATGACCTCTGCTGAGATGAGGTTCTTCTGGCTTCCGCTATCAACAATAAAATGTAGCGGGGTCCCCTTCACCCACATCTGTGAATGAAAAAGTCGCTCCCCCTCTTTAGGATCTGTTGATTCTTCTAGTTGAATTGTTGTGGTCGCGACAATAGCAGTGGGCTCTGCGTCGATGATCTGTCATTTACCATTATTTTCATAATCAGATTATGAATCAAGGTTTGGCCCCTTGTCTTTGATCTCGGGCACCAATGACTGTTTTGAATGACATTCATCGATGGTTTGCCAAGGGATTTTGTGGAACTCGCACCATTTTCCAGTGTCCTTCTTTGTCTTCCCGTGACCCTTCTTTTCCTTTGTCTTGGACTGGTTTTCGGGAGACTGTTTGTTCGGACCGTCTTTGTCATACTTTGGTTGTTGCGGATTTGCAGACCCGAATTCGCATTTTTTTTGGTGCTTAAATTTCTGCTCAATTTTAACAGCATATCGATAAGCAGCACCGAGTGATGAGATGTCCAGAAAATCCATTTCAGTTTGGATGTATCTGTGTAGAGTCCCACGGTATTTCAAAACCAAATGTCACTCGGAGTCTTTGATACCCAGCTTGGTGCACAAGGTATGGAAGGTATTGGTGAACTCCGAAACTGCTTGTCCCCTCTCTTTCTGCAGTGTGGTCCATCTCATGTACTTGTCCTCATAGTTGCCAACAGGGTAATACTATTCTTTTACCGCATCCACGAAAAAATCCTAGGTGGGATTGACCCCATATATTCCAGAGTCCTCTATGGAGATTTTCTCCCAATAAGTTTCCCACCAATGTTTGACATGAGGGAGAGCCTTGAGGAGTGCAAAGGTGATCTTTTCTTTGACAGAAAAATTGTGAACAGAGAAATAACCTTCTAGCAGAGTTAACCATTTTTCTAGGGCTTTTGCATCTATCTGTCCTTCAAATACAGGAATATCAAAATCAACTTGTACCTTGAAAGGCAAGGTGTCTCCAAAGTGGCCGCTTGATGAAGATGCGCCTAATGCTATCGGCAGGCATTGAAGGATGTGGGAAAAATTCTCCATCATTTCGTCCCTCTGTCACGTGAGAGCCTACTCAAGCAACAGATTGATAGGATCGTTTGCTCCGTCATTTTTCTTTTCTTCCGCCATTAAGGATTTCTTTGGTGTGCGAGAGCGATTGTCTTCAAGAGAAACAAATTTGAGACCCAACTTTCTATACTCGGATCTCGTTGGGGACATGCACTAAAAAAACGATCAAGAGCAGCCTGCTCTGATACCACTGATCCGGATTATTTTCGACTCGAAATGAGAGTGTAGATATAATAAAGAAATGCATAGAGATATTGCAGATATTCAATAATATAACAAAAATGTATTAGAGATGCAACCATAAACACAGATATACAGTAATACATGATTTCTATTAATCAGAGAAATGTACAGAGACTATAAAAATACAGAGTGAAAGACTCGCTAGAATGGTGGCAGCTTATCTCTGAGAAGAGATGTGACAGCTACTCGAATTCGCAAGAAGATGGTTACAATGAAGCTCTGAAGGCCTTTTTAAAATAAGAAAGAATGCCAAAAACCCTAGACATCCAAAAACCTAAACCTAGGAGATGAAACGCCAAAAGTCATGTGGGTCCCATTTGGGTAAGCTAGTACATCAACTTCCCGTGGTCGTAACTTTTGCATACGATCTTCGTTTTAGGCGTGTGATAGCCCGTTGGAAAGGTATCGTTGAGGAGATTCATTTTGGGGGCTCAATCATTCCTTTAGCTATCATTAAGAACCACGATATTGAAAAACCTTCATTTGGGCCCTCAAAATGGCCCCGGAAGTTAAAAGCTGCTAAAAATAGTAAATTGTCAAAATTGCCAGAAAGCCATTTTGAGCCATTTGGAAAAGGTTGGTGGCCACCTATATCCACGTGGATCACTTCACCAGCAAGCAACTATCTGAAAGGAATCTGGGCAAACCCATCTATGAAAAGGAAATGTTGGTTATTATGCATGTCGTTGATCTGTGGTGCCCTTATCTCTTTGGGCAATGTTTCCAAATTAAGACAAAGCATCAAAGCCTCAAGTATTTTCTGGAACAACGCATTTCCTCCCCGGAGCAACAAAAATGGGTGACTAAGCTCTTTTAATATGATTATGAGATCATTTACAAGAAAGGCAAAGACAATGTGGTGGCGGATGCACTTTCTCGAAAATATAAAGAAGAAGGATCCCTTTTTTCTCTTTCCTTCATCGTACCAGATTGGCTCCAAGCCGTTTGCCAGGAATGGCTACAAGATCCCAAAAGTTTGCATCTGATCCAACAATTACAGTCTAAGGCTCCAGCTCCCCGAGGGTACTCTTGGCTCCAGGATGAGCTTCGATACAAAGGTCGTTTGTATTTAAGTAAACAATCAAAGCTTAAATCCATGGTACTTTCTAAGCTTCATGTTACACCCACAGCGGAGCACTCCGGGTTCACCAAAACATATGACAGGGTCAAACGTTCTTTTTTCTGGGATGGTATGAAACAGGACATCCATAATTTTTTCGTTGAATTTGATGTGTGTCAATGCAACAAGGGAGAAATAGTCAAATCTCCGGGCACACTACAACCACTTTCGATTCCACCTGCTGTTTGGAAGGATATCTCTATGGAATTTATTACCGGCTTACCCAAATCGGGAAATAAATCAGTCATAATGGTGGTTGTTGATCGCCTTTCCAAATATGTTCATTTCTGCGCTCTTCAACACCCATTTACTGCATCCACGGTGGCTCAAATTTTCATGGACCAGGTCTTCAAGCTTCATGGCATGTCACACTCTATTGTTTATGATCGTGACCAAACTTTCACAAGCAATTTTTGGCAAGAATTGTTCAAGCTATAAGGCACCCAATTGCATCTCAGCACAACTTATCATCCCCACACTAATGGTCAAATGGAAGTTTTCAACAAGCGTTTGGAAACATATCTGAGGTTATTTGCCTCTGAAAAGCAAAATCAGTGGGTTCAATGGTTACCTCTAGCTGAATGGTGGTACAACACTTCGTACCATACAGCTACATGCATGACTCCTTTTGAAGCGGTATATGGATAGAAGCCACCTTCAATTCTCTCATACTTACTAGGTACCTCGAAGGTCCAGGCGGTTGACCAAACTCTTACAGTTTGAGAGGCTATTCTCCGTACCCTTAAAGAGAACTTGGTCATGGCACAGAATCACATGAAGCAACAAGCAGATCAAGGTCGCTCTGAACATCAATTTGCAGAAGGGGATCAGGTGTTTCTGTGACTACAACCTTACAAGCAAACTTCCCTCGAGGCCGAGCATTGTCAAAAGCTAGCGCCCAAATTTGATGGTCCTTATACAGTTCTCAAGCATGTGGGACAAGTCGCCTATCAATTAGCTCTGCCCAGCCATTCGAAGCTACATCCTGTTTTTCATGTCTCATGCTTAAAGAAGGTGATTGGAACTAGGTGTCAAATTCAAACCAATCTTCCCAAGTTAGATGAAGAAGGATCCATTTGGCTACAACTAGAAGCATTTTTGGACCAGCGTGAGGGTCGCCTGCGTCAGAGAACCATCAAGGAAGTGCTAGTCTAGTGGAAAGATACAACTCTAGAAGATGCCACTTGGGAACCAGCTACCATTCTGCAGCAGTTTCCACATCTCAAGCCTTGAGGACAAGGTTGTTTTTAAGGGGACGGGCATGTTAGGGTCCTAACATGCACATAGGTAGAGAAATATATTCAGATGTAATAAAGGTCAATATTAATAAGGCCTTTCAATAAAATAGAATAAGGTGGATGTAAGAAGACCTAATAGAAGTTTCTGCTTCTATAAGGATCTTCCTCTAGATGCTTCTTTTGATATACATATTTAGTATAAATAAGGGTCGAGGGTATGAAAACCCTAGCTTGGAGATTATTGTAATAGAGTGTTGCTCGACTGAAGGTTTCCCCCTCGAAGAGGCCCGTGAACATTGTTTTCTAAATCAAAGTGTTATTTTTGTTGTTGTTCTTATATCATTTATGTGTTATTGTGGAGATTATGTTGGTTATATTACTGTTATTCTTATATTTCTAGCATTTTATTTATCTTCCGCATAATTTTTATATCTGGTATATTACATCGAGATCTCCTTCGGGTCTCCAGACTTCAGATATTTCAAATCTCAACCCCTTCTTTCCTGAGAGTGATCACCTGTTGAGTAAGTCATAAAACGGTGGAGATCGCTTATTGTCGGTTAACGCTTCCACTTACACTATCCTTCCACTATAGTAGTTCGATGGATGAGAATGCTCCCAAAGTGATCTTCAGATCGAACGTCTTGTGTCCACTTCAGCATTTAGGACTTCGGGACTTTGGGCAAGTGTTGGTGGTAAAACTCTCGAAGCAAAACTCTCGAAGTGATGTAACTTACTCACGTCACTTGATGATGTGTCACGAGCCAAGTCGTTGCCACGTGTCACTTAGATTCATGATTTGCACGAACTTGAAATGTCGATTCAACTTGACACTTGTCATTATCTGATTGTGGCATGTGTCCTTGCTGACATAGTTTTGCTGACATGGATATCCTCATGTGGCACATGTTCTTCTCCTGGATCTAATGGTTGTCCTAACTCCTGATGTATCTTAGATTCGACAGCTGAGAGTGACTTTGAATCTTCGTCCTTCGGGACTTTGGGACTTTTGACATTTCTTGGTGGTGAAATTTCTGAAGCAATTCTCCCAGAGTGACGTAACTTGCTTACGTCACTTGTTGACATGGCACGAGCCAATTTCCTCTTGACGTTTGTCATCATCTAATTATGCCATGTGTATTTACCGACATAGTCTGCTGACATGGTCTACCACATGTCTTTTCTGACGTGGTATGATGATGTAGATCTTTTGACGTGTCCTTGTTGATGTGGTCTGTTGACCTGGTCTACCACATGTCCATGCAAAAGTGGTCTACCACGTGTCCTTGTTGATGTGGTCTGCCACATTTCCTTTTATACGTGGTCTGTTGTGTGTCCTTGCTGACATGGTCTGTTGACCAACAACCCTGATCCAATGGTCATTGTATGTCCTCCAAATCCGATGGTCCTTATTCATCTCGGATTTCTGGGCTTCGGGTATTTCAAATCTCAAACTTTCCAAAGCATAACCTCCTCACATCTTTATACCCGAATTAAATATTGTGCATCGATCATGATCCTAGATCAATGGCTCGATCTGTCTATGATGTAGCTCTTCTAGCTTATCTTGTCTTTCCACTTAGAATGATCCAACGACTGATGGAATTTTGCATAAATGAGATCTCAGATATCACCTCGCTTATCCTATCCTTCCACATGAAAATGATTCGACAGCTAACAGGAATTCGGGTTTGATCCTATGGCTGGCAGGTATTCGGATAATCAAACTCTCAGCCCTTTTACCTCGCTTAACATATCCTTCCACTTTAAAGTGATCGACGACTAACGAGAATTCGGGTTTGATACGATGGTTGAAGGGTATTCGGATAATCAAATTCTCAACCCTTTCAGCTTATCCTATTCTTCCACTAAAATGTGATCCAACGGTCGTGAAGACACTCAAAGCAGATCCACAATCACGGATGATGGCGGAACCACAACTTGCGAGTGATTTTAACTCATCACCCAAACTCCGCAATTGGAAGTTGCGCCTTGTTGGTGAGTCAACTATAATCGTCGATCTTCGAAACTATAAGATTGGATGGTCCTGACTAATTACGGGATTGGAACTAGCATGATATTTAATTCTCCTTTTGATCTCCGCAATTCATCCCCGGCGTTGATCTAGCGATTGCACATCCAACAGTCATGACTTAATCTGACTAAAACTGATCGTTTGTTGGATCAACCACAGTCATCGATATTCGAGTCTATGAGATCTGACGATCTAGGCCAATTGCAGGATTGGAACTAACGAGTCGTTTAATTCTCCTTCCGATCTCTGCAATTTATCCTTGTCGTTGATCTGGCTTGGAGATCCGACGGTCATGATCCTCCAATGATCCTCAAGCCCACGGTCACTCATATGACCGATGTTCGTAATATTAGACGATCAACACGGTCAGTTTCTTGATCAAACGGTTACTGAGGCTTCTCACCCTGAGCTTACACTTTTCCTTCTGAGCTTTGATCTCTACATTTGCTAACCCTCCTGAGCTTTTATCAATGGAACATTGTTGATCCTATCGTGATCAATAATAATCACAAATTGCTTCATAATGTTCGCTTCTTCTGCTAACTGTTATACTGTGCAATGCGCTCTTCCTTCTGAGGTTTGATCTTCATACTATTCGCTTCTTCCTCATGATCTTACGCTTTCGATCTCTGCATAATGTTTGACATTTTCTGCTAACTGATATATTGTTGACATCAATGACAATCTTATCTATGGTCAATCACAATGATAATTCAACAAATCATCATATCGATTGTGGACAACAATAACAATATGTCCAACAATCTCCCCCTTTGTCATTGAGGGAAACCCACTAACTTCATGTACAAAACTCCCCCTGTGATGATGCTTTCCTCTTATGAAGTTTTCTCTCCCCCTTTGACATCAATGGCAAAGGGTTTTTCCTCCTATGGTAAAGCTTTGTATGTTACTGACCAGAATTTGAACTTGGGTAACTCTTCCTACAATCATGTTCTGCATTCCATAACTGAATGAATCCCCCTGTCAATATGCTCTCTCTTTGCTTCTGACTACTCTCCCCCTTTGTTTCTGAAAAGGTATCTCTTTCTGAAAAGGTTTCTTCCCCTGTTAATTTACTAACTTCTTATCTCAATTGATTGGGATTTTTGTGTTTCAAATGAGTAGTCTTCTTGATACCAATTTTTGTATTGATCAAATCTTTTCAAAACTTAATCTAATTACTTTCTTATTTACTAGCCAAAATACTTCCCTTGAGTTTTTATTGACTCTTCTCCCCCTTTGTTTCTAAAAGGGTAGTTTTTTCTGACAGGGTCTCTCCTCTTGTTATCTCTACAGGATGTCATGTACCACATTTTGTACATCAGAATGTTGTTTTTGCGGATGTCGCTGTCCTACTGGAGCACTGTGAAATTGTAGCTCATATTTTTCAAACAACCCTTGGATCTGCACATTGATTCTCATCGATCTCTAACCAGATGTATCCATCTTTATCCAAGGTGTTTCTTTATTGTACATTGCTCTAAAGTTGTCTCATAAAGTTTATACTATGCTTGTCACACGACTGCAATTATTTTTGTAACAATCAACTTCACTCATGTTCACTTGTTCAGTCTTTTCTATCCACATCTATGAGTTTCCTGGTTTCTTGAATTTTTTTCTCTAATCTTCTATTACTGCAACTTCATTTTTCTTCCATGTTTCATTTACTATTTTTGTCATATTGTATGAAGCATTTCTCATTGATTATTTTCTTGAGTTCCAACAGTTAAGGGATTTGTGGCCATATCCACCACAACTATAGCATCTCATAGTGTAACAATGTGTAGCAATATGTCCAACATGATTGTAGTTCCAACATATTATACTGTTGTTGAACCTACCAAATTGTTTTCTTCCATGATGCCTACAATCCAAGGCTTTGTGACCATATTCATTACAAGAAAAACAATAACCGTTAAAAACACTTTCATACCTTCTTTGATTCATCCATGAAGGTGTCTCTCTTCTAAACTTGCTTTGAGGTGTATGGGTAGCTTTTGGATGTCTTCCTTGATTTTTTCTTCTAAATTTAGTAGTGTTGCTTTTATTTCTTGAACATGAAGAACCTGAGTCATACCTGCTTTCACTTTTTACAAATGAAGGAGCTTTGTCATACCTGTCTTCATCCTTTACTAATGAAGGACCTGTGTCAGACCTGTTTTCACCTTTTACAAATGAAGGATCTGTATCAGGTTTCTTAGGAGTACCGATTTCTTCATTGTTGTATCCAAGATCGGATTTGTCATTTGGTGATCTCTGACTATCCAAGATCTCATCTAGGGTCATGGAGTTGTTCATGAACTTGATTTGGGTTTTTGACTTCTCAACCTTCTTTGTAAGATTCACAACTTCTGCTTCCAACTTATGACATGATTCTTCCTTTTTGTTCAGTTGGTCCCTCACTACCTCCTCCATTCTTTTGGCTTCTTCAAGTTGGATTTTAAGATTGACATAACTTTCCCTTACTTCTTTTAGATCTACAAGGCTTTTTCTTGGTTCATCATCTTCCTTCTTTTCTTCTTTTGCTTGACTGGTTTCATTTTTCAGTCTCTCGATCTCCTCTTCCTTTGCTTGACTGATTTCATTTTTCAATCTCTCGATCTCCTCTTCCTTTTCTTTTTGCTAGATCAACAAATTTTGTTTTCAATCTTTTGATCTCTTCTTCTTTGTTTTCTAATTGAATCTTTTGCTCAGATATGATTTCTTCATTGTCTTTGAGCTTTTCTTTTATTTCCAGGATATGCCTTTGATTGCTAAGCTCATCATCTTCCTTCTTCTTTTCTTTTACTTGACTAACTTTTTTCTTCAGCTTCTCGATCTCCTCTTCTTTTTCTTCTAACTGATTATCCTGCTCGTATATTATCTTTTCATTGTCCTTGAGCATTTCCTTTATTTCCAAGATATGTTTTTGACTCTTTCCAATAAATTCTTTAGTGTAGTCATGAAGATAGCTATAGTCTGAATCATTATGGTCATTGCAATATTCGCAGAGACTCCAATCAACCTTTTGTTTGGCCTTTGATAGTTCTTCTTCTACTTATTCCATGAGATAAATGCTTACATAACATTCTTTTATTGTATCTGAGTCTTCTTCTTTACTTGTAGGGGAGGATTCGATATCAATAATATTGCAATCGAAATATTGTGGAGAGTCTTTACCTTTATTGATGGTTGACTCTTCCTCTTCATCCTTGATAGGAATGTCTTTTGTGTCTTGTCTTTTGGTTTGATACATCTCTTCTAACTTTATCCATAAGTCCTTGGCGGATGTGCATAGTCCTATGCTTGTGCCTTGACTATATCTGATAATCCATTGAGAAGAATCTTCAATGCCCCTTTATTGTTCTTCCTTGCTTTTCTTTGGACTGTAATCTTGGATAGATTCTTTGAGGTAGTTAAGTCCCATGGATTGCTTACTACTGAATTCCAAACTTTAGATCCTCTTGACTTCAAATATTGTTTCATATTTTCTCTCCCTGGGGAATAATCTGTTCCATCAAATAAGGGAGCTTAAATTGCGGAGAGAGCCATATGTCCACCCATTTCTTCAAGATCTACCTTCCAGTGGTTAAACTGTGATGAAGGAACCCACTCTGATACCAATTGTTGAACACACCTCCCACACTAAGAGGGGGGGTGAATTAGTGTGTGGAATTTTCTAACTTTTCTTCTTCTTACAAGTTAGCAGTTAAAACATATTTGAACAGATTAAGATCAATCAAATCATAATCACAATGGAAATAGAAGATACCAAATGTTTGTATATAATCTATATGAATATAATAATAAGGATTTTCCCAACACCAACTATTTTGTTTCAACACCAACTGAAGTAAGGAGCCTCGGAGAGCACCAACTCTCAAGCAAGACCCAGCTTGCCACAAGACCCAGCTTGTTGATAGAACATTGTCTATCCAACTAGAGTTCATATAGTAATTCAACTCTAGTAGCAGTGATCCATTATTGAATCAACTTTGTTTCATGATCAGAGGTATACCATCAACAATCATCATCGCACTTCATCTTCTCTCTGAAATTCGTGCCTTCTTCACTTCATATTTCCTCTAATATTCGTGCCTTCTTCACTTCGTCTTCTCTCTGATATTCACATGGACCTCAATTCTGCATCCCCTTCATTTTTCTTTGCAGACCGCTCTTCCTCAGCGAGCCTCTCTTTCCCACAATCTCGTCTTCTTTCACAAGCACACCCTCCAGTGAACCAATCATGGTTGTATTTATAGTTTCTTATGCTCAAAACTTGTTTAAGTTATTGAGCTGACTTGTGCGACAAGTTATAACAAACTTGTTTATTTACAACGACTCTTTGGGACTACTAGAGATCATCATTTTGGGTTTCAACGTTAAACCTGGCATCCCCTTTTACTTTCATAAATCGATCATAGGCATGGATTGATTTCCTTCGTCTCTGTGATAACAGAAATCAACGCTTCCTTCAAACCATGTTGATATGATCATAGGTGTAGAACCACGCTTATCAATTTAAGAGACGCATTACATTATGCCCTTTAAATCTCTTTACCATATGACCAATGGCGTTATTCAGAAGTTAGGTGAGACAAGCGCTTGAGTATTTATCAATTCAACGACCACGATTCAATCTCCCGATGAGATGGACGATTGTTGAGACTTCGAGACTTCAAGACTTGCAACATGTCAAATCTCCCGGAGTGGATTTCGCCGAATAGATCAAACGGTTCATGTTTACTTCGAGGAACTAGATCAATGGTCAGATTCGATCCTTGGACCTGTATTATGATCAACGGTTAAGAATGCACCTGAAGTGATCTTTCAGATCGGATGTCTCGTGTCCACTTCAGGACTTTGGCTATTATGCTTATGCTATCCTTCCACTATATTTTGATCAACGGTTGAAAGCACACCTAACATTAGATCGATGATCGAGATCTTCGGACTTCGTAGATTTCAAATCTCAACCCCTTCTTTCCTCTGTACGTCAATCTTCTGGAACTGACAATCTGTGTCCCTTTTGGATCAATGGTCATGATCTCCTTCGGGTCTCCGGACTTCAGATATTTCAAATCTCAACCCCTTCTTTCCTCCGGAGTGATCACCTGTTGAGTAAGTCATAAAATGGCGGAGACTGCTTGTTGTCGGTTAACGCTTCCACTTACATTATCCTTCCATTGTAATAGTTTAACGGATGAGAATGCTCCCGAAGTGATCTTCAAATCGGACGTCTCATGTCCACTTCAAGACTTCGGGACTTTGGGCAAGTGCTGGTGGTAAAACTCTCGAAGCAAAACTTCCGGAGTGACGTAACTTACTAACATCACTTGATGACATGTCATGAGCTGAGTAGCTGCCATGTGTCACTCAGATTCATGATTTGCACGTACCTGAAATGTCGATTCAACTTGACACTTGTCATTATCTGATTCTGCCATGTGTCCTTGCTGACACAGTTTTGCTAACGTGGATCTCCTCATGTGGTATATGTTCTTCTCCTAGATCTAACAATTGTCCTAACTCCTAATGTATCTTAGATCGATGGCTGAGAGTGACTTCGGACCTTCATCCTTCAGGAGTTCTGGTCTTTTGACATTTCTTGGTGGTGAAACTCCTGAAGCAATTCTCCCTGAGTGACATAACTTGCTTACGTCACTTGTTGACATGGCACGAGCCAATTTCCTCTTGGCGCTTGCCATCATCTGATTATGCCATGTGTATTTGTTGACGTGGTCTACTGACATGGTCTGCCACATGTCTTTTCTGACATGGTATGTTGATGTAGATATTCTGACATGGTCTGCCATGTGTCCGTGTTAATGTGGTATGCTGAAGTGGTTTGCCATGTGTCCTTGTTAATGTGGTATGATGAAGTGGTCTGCCACATGTCCATGCTGACGTGGTCTGCCACGTGTCCTTGTTGGCGTGGTCTGCCACATGTTCTTGTAGACGTGATGTGCCACGTCTCCTTGATGACGTGGTCTGCTGACCAACAAACCTGATCCAACGGTCATCGTATGTCCTCGAAATCCGATGGTCCTTATTCATTTCAGATTTCTGGGCTTCGGGTATTTCAAATCTCAAAGTTTATGGAGCGTAACCTCCTCGCATCTTTATACCCGAACTAAATTTTGTTCGTCGATCATGATCCTAGATTGATGGCCTCATCTGTATGTGATGCAGCTCTTCTAACTTATCATGTCCTTCCACTTAGAATGACCCAACAACTGACAGAATTTCGCATAAATGAGATCTCAGATCTTACCTTGCTTATCCTATCTTTCCACCCGAAAATGATTCGACGGCTGACGGGAATTCGGGTTTGATCTAACGGCTGGTGGGTATTCGGATAATCAAACTCTCAGCCCTTTTACCTCGCTTAACCTATCCTTCCACTTTAAAGTGATCTGACGGCTGACAGGAATTCGGGTTTGATCTGACGACTGACGGGTATTCAGATAATCAAATTCTCAACCCTTTCAGCTTATCTTGTTCTTCAACTAAAATGTGATCCAACGGTCATGAAGACGCTCGAAGCAGATCCACGATCATGGATGATTGCAGAACCACAACTTGCGAGTGATTTAACTCGTCACCCAAACTCCACAATTGGAAGTTGTGTGTTGTTGGTGAGTCAACCACAATCGTCGATCTTCAAAGCTATAAGATCGGACGGTCCTCACTAATTGCGGGATTGGAACTAGCGCGATATTTAATTCTCCTTTCGATCTCCGCAATTCATCCTTGTCGTTGATCTAGCGATTGCGCATTCGACGGTCACGACTTAATCTGACTTAAATTGATCGCATGTTGGATCAACCACAGTCGTCAATATTCGAGTCTATTAGATCTGACGATCCAGGCCAATTGCGGGATTGGAACTAGCGAGTTGTTTAATTCTCCTTCCGATCTCGCAATTTATCCCTGTCGTTCATCTGGCTTGTAGATCCGACGGTCACGATCCTCCAATGGTCCTCAAGCCCACGGTCACTCATATGACCTACGTCTGTAATATTAGACGATCAACATGGTCAGTTTCTTGATCAGATGGTTATTGAGGCTTCTCACCCTGAGCTTACGCTTTTCCTTTCAAGCTTTGATTTCTGCATTTGCTAACCCTCCTGAGCTTTTATCATAGGAACATTTTTTATCCTATTGTGATCAACAATAATCATGAATTGCTTCATATTGTTCACTTCTTCTGCTAACTTGTATACTGTGCAATGTGCTCTTCCTTTTGAGCTTTACTCTTGATATTGTTCGCTTCTTCCTCCCGAGCTTACGCTTTCGATCTCTGCATATTGTTTGACATTTTTTGCTAACTAATATATTGTTGGCATCAATGACAATCTTATCTATTGTCAAACACAATGATAATTCAAAAAATCATCATATCGATTGTTGGCATCAATGACAACATGTCCAATAGGAGGATCTCACCTAGCCCCTACAAGGAAAACCACTTTCGTTTGGAGGTCAAAACGTCACCTTTGAGGGCTTGATGTCACTCCAGGGCTAGGGTTTGGTGGTGATTGAAGAGACTTGGCACGTTTTGAAGGAGGGAGCCCTTAGATGATCGAGGAGAGGCTTGTCTTGAAGACACTTGGCCTTGGGAGGGCTAGCACACTCATCTCCAACTCAACGACTTGACCTAAAGTGCCAAAACATTGCCCCAAGGGGTTGATGTCATGTTTCTAGGGCTTATCTTATGTGCAAATTATAAATTTAAAATGTTATTTTGGCAAAGGGGCAAGAAAAAGGGAAAAGCTGCCCTTATCTTGTGGTTTACCCTTTGAATGTGGACAAACTATGTTTTAGAGGATTTGTATAAATAGAGATCATCTATATTTCAATTATATCAAAGCTCTCCCATTGTGAGAAGACTAGTGGCTGAAATTTGCGCCCTACTTGGGCATTTTGGTATCTCTCTTTTGTGCAAATGATTTTCGATGATTATCTCTTAGTGAATGCTTGAGATAAGGTGGTGTGCACCTCTTTGAGACTTCTTCTCTTGCTTATGAATGGTAATTTTCTTGGTGAACTAGGTTTTGTTCTTGCATATGTCTTGGAATTGGTAAGCAAAATCTGCAATTGTTAACTCTTCTTCCTTCTTTCATGTTTTTCGTTGGTTGAAACCCTAAGAGGAGTATGAGTGTATACACCCTCCATTAAGCTTCATCTCATTTGCTAGTTTACAAGTATTTTATTACAAGGTTTCTAGGAGGAGTACAAGGGTGTACACCCTCCTTGATTTACCTTGGTTTTATTTGCATGCCCTAGGGAGTAAGAGGGTTTACACCCCTAGAGATCTTGTTGATCTAACTCGTGCTTTCAAGACTGCATTCGCCCATTTTTAAAAGGCACTAATCTAAACTTTGCATTGGATAAATAAATTGTTTGCTTTGGTAAACATGATTTAACAAGATATTGATATTGTTCAAGTTGGAATCTATTGTTGATGCTTTGAGGTTGTTAAAGCCTCTAGGCATCTTGATCTACTTAGTCTTCTTGGAGCTATATCTAAACAAAATATGCAGTCATTAGGGTTGTAGCAAATACTCTCTTACTTTGATTATAACTTTCATTTCAACCGTCAAAAATTTGCTAGAAATCTATCATAATAATCTACTTGTCATTTAGCATCTTTTGGGTGGTTTACTTGTACCTTTTGTGGGTTGAAATTTTCTATTGTAGCAATAGTTTGCTACAACCATAAGCATGCAATTATATCTCTGCAATACTTGTCTATAACAACCTTAGTTTGTTGCTAAAGTCTAACGCTTTCATCCTTGGGCTATATTAGTGATTGCTAGCTATTCTCTTGCATACTTGGTGTTTCTTGTGTCTCGGGCAGGTACCATCATCATCCACAAGTACTCAAACTTCTTGGTAAACATTGACCACTACCCGAGACTCATTTCCAACTTACTTTCCATTATCAACTTGACCTATAAGGGAATCCATTCATAAGTATCACTTTCCATCTCATTTCCCTGCTAAGGTCACCCGAGAATCCCCCCTTGTGTTGGATTTATCCTTCACTAAAGCGAGGGGTGGCTTTATCTGAGGTAACAATGGGTAAACTCTCGCATCGTTGTTACCATCTAGTGGATTGGGTCGGGCTTTGCCCAACCTACTATTTGTGCGATAATAGTATCGACTATAACAAGATGCCTTAGAATCTCCCCAATGGATTTTAAGCCTAAGTCTAACCAAAACACCAGAGGGAGGCTAGGAAGCTTGATCGAGGTGAGAACCCTTGCCAAATTATCCTCCCTCACATCAAATAGAGGGTGCCACGATTTGATACTTAGAAGAAACTTATCCCAACACCAAATATTACCAAGAATACTCCATGCATCATCCCTATATCTAAAGAGAAAGTTGATCCATTCTTTGGAGAGGAGGTGCACAACTGAAGCATATCCAATAACAGAAACCCAATTGTATTGCATCCATGAGATTAAGGACTCCCTTGCCACCCATCTGACATTGAATTTTCCTACGAGATTTTGACCCTCCATATCAACAATATGACTTACCTATAGATATTTGCCAACGACTAAAGAGAACCCTCCTCCTCTTGACCTAACTTTTCTCCTTCTTTTATGACCAAGAGGCTTATGAACACCCAAAATGTCACCGCCCTGAAGTTCAAATAACCCCAATCCACTTTCAGTAAACCATGAAGACCATATATCATCCAACATAATACCAAATGGAGGGTCAACTACTAGATATGCTTGAATTTGTTTAGATCCACGAAAAAGACTACAAACATGATCACTTGAAGCCCCATTACTGGTAGCTCATGTGCATTCACTCCCCCAATCTGCATTAAGTGGTGAGTTAAGAGATGGATCTCTTGGGATATCAACTGAGGTCTCTGTTATGACAACATCAAATCCAAGGAGCTTCCTAGTAATTCCAAACTTAACCTCTACCTCAGGAATACTCACAAGTTATGAGTACAAAGACGAAAAAGGAGCATACTTTAGGACTGACGAAAATGCAATTATTGGAGAGAATCCTTCGAGTTATCCACCAATTGTACATCCTCCTCCATAGTGATGTGTTAGGGATGACATACCTATCGTCGATGGTTGACTGATGAAATCACTTCAGACCCAAACTTGGCTTGAAACCCTAGCTAGGGGTTTTTCATTGTCTCGTGCTTCCTCTGTATTGTGCTTTTTCTTTGCTCAACTATCTTGGTTAATAAATTTTGGTTTAAAGGTTCCCAAGGAAGGATGATAAAAGAGTACCAATAATTCTATTGAATCCAACCAACCACTATGTTGAGGGGGGTGGATTCCCTTTGCTCAACAGGAAGGATTAAACCCAAGGACGAGGCCCAATTAGACTCCTCCCTTTTTGGTATGGAATAATCCTTCGGGTTAATGGTTCGACAACCGTTCAATGGGATTTAAGAGTTATTGAATTCATTTATTTTGTTTCTCTTTCTATTTTATGGGTTGGTTTTTCTTTATGCCTAAAAGGAAATTACTAAAGCACTAAAGAGAATTGCCTGAGGGGATAACCTCCAAGGCAAGGAACAATAACAATTATGTGAGGATTCAAAGAAACAATTCTAATAATTGATCACTAAAAGAAACAATAAAGATGTGGAAGAATGAAAATATATGATTTCTCAAAAGATAATTTTTTTAAATAAATAGGAATATGAAATGAAAGGATTGTTTGATTACTGAGAGGGGGGGTGAATCAGTAATAGAGCAATTTAATCCTTTTTAACCATATAATCCAAGTGTTATATCAATGTATCATTATCATCCAATAATTGCAGAGTAAATAAGCAATGAGCAAATGAACAATCATACAGATACACAGTACACCAGTGTTTTACGTGGAAACCCAAAGTGGGAGAAAACCACAGAATGTTTTTTCTTATATGTCTTGAAGAATTACATTCATTGGAAAAACCAACTTCCTTTGTTTTCCAGCTGCAACTGGAAGGAGGCTCCAACCCCCTAGTTTCTCAGGCTACAACCTGAGGGAAGCTCCAACTCCCCAATTCTCTAGCCACAACCAAAAGGAGGCTACAACCCCCTATGTTCTCCGACTACAACCGAAAGGTGGCTACAACCACTTTTCCTTGCCCCGTCCAACTGCCCTGACGTATAAGTAGAATGATGGAACCACCGTCACACTATCACTGTGAGATATATTGTTGTAAACTTGTATCAATCAGCCTGTAATCAACTTGTACCATAAACTAGTGCATCAACCATGCACCAACATGTACAAAACCTGTAATCAACCTGTACCATAAACAAGTGAATCAACCATGCACCAACCTATACAAAACCTATACCATGAATAAGTGCCTCAACCATGCACCAAACCTATACAAAACCCGTACCATGAACAAGTGCATCAACCATGCACCAAACATGTACAAAACCTGTACCATGAACAAGTGCATCAACCATGCACCAAACCTGTACAAATAACCTGTCACAACAACATGTCTAATCAATCTTATCAACCAAATCAGATCTACTCACCAAGATCAATCACCAAGACAACTCTCAAAGATGTGCATCAACCAACCATAACACAACAACTCAT